>JAPFBE010000180.1:15823-95195 GCA_034336665.1 Luscinia megarhynchos | reverse complement strand
ATTATGCTCCTAGGCTGTACAGAAACTTTTACTGACTTGCTATTGCCTTAGCTGCTTTGCCTGTTGTGCATTGCCTTTAATGCCAGACATCCATACTTTGGCCATAAAATATCCTAAAATATTTCGTTTTTGTCGCTCAATCCCTGTATGATTCAATTGCATTATTATTTGTCCCTCCCAGCAGGAATTCCCATCTATCTCAGTTTTCAGAGTTTGGCATGTTGCATTAGCTTAATTCATTGTTGCCCTCATTTTGTTTTTTACCAGGTCCCTAAATTGTGTAGCCTCAAACCATGGCACCCCAATCAGACACGTCCTAAAAGGATCCCTGGGGTGGCCATAGATAAGGATTGCTGTCCTGCCTGGTTGGCAAATGTGACTCATGTGTTTTCCCTGTGGTTAATTTGCGCTGCTGAATGTTCATTAGTTACCATTACCCATAGCTCACTCAAGAGTATCCTTAGCTTCCCACTGATTCCCCACACTTTTGCAGATCGTTGATTTCACTTAATAATGAATTGGAATCTTAAAAAAGTTACCACACTTCTTGGTTAGGGGTATTGCATCTTTAGTCAATCTCCCTGTTGCATGGGCTCAAATAATTTTTTCTTATCACTGGGCTTCTTGGATGCTCATGCACTCTTAAATTGGTAATTCAATAACTTGTTCTGGTACCTCTGATTCCTTTGTAATTCACATTCTACATATGGTACAAATCAAAAACAGACTATGTTTATGCCATTGCTTTTTACACCCTTCACACTGATACAAAATCCAACAGGTACAGTCACAATTGTCCATGCAACTAAATCCACTCATTTAATGTCAGTCTGGCTGGTCCCTGGTGTCATGATTCTACCAGTTATCCACAGTCTCATCCATTTTGCTGGGATCCATCTAGTGCCAGAATCACAATTGAAACATTTGAGACCTGTCGTTGGATACGACTCAGAGCCAGGGAAAAAGCAGCCTTGAGGCCTTGCCTTTCTCAGGCTATTAAAAGGTCAAGGAATTATAACAATGATTATATCTCACTGTCCTGGGTTAGTGTTATGGCTACTCCTCTCCCTGCCCCCCCTCTCCCCCTGTCTGCACGGAGCTGCTGCCGCCATGGCCGTTCCTCCCCCGCCCCGGCAGGCCCCCAGCTGCTGGGCTGCTGCTGGCCTGCCGCTGCTGCTTTTGCTGCTGCTTTTGCCGCTTTGGCGGCTGCTTCTTCCCCTAGCTTTTGCCCCAGCTTCTCCTGCCTCCAGCTGCTCCCTCTTTCTCTCTCCCTTCTTCCCCTCATCCCGAAGATCTGCACCAGCTCTGTGGACTGACCGAGCTCGTCCATCCTCACTCACCTTGGTGAAAACGTTTTGTGTCATCTGGGGATTGTTCTTTCCTGGTGCTGGGAAGTGGTTTTTTTCTGTGTGTTTGTTAAAATAAACAAGTTTTTTCCACTTTTTTCCCTTGGAGGAAGTTCTTCCCGAACCCGGTAGTGGGAGGGGGAAGGAGTTCTGGGGGTTTATTTTCCTAGGGGGACTCCTTTGCGAGATATCTCCCGTAAATTTGTCCAAAACCAGGACAAATATTGGCGCCCAACGTTAGGGGCACGAGGAAGTAGAAAAAACTTTATTACCTTGTAACTGTGTATTGGTATAGATTTATAATGTTTTTTGGGATGGAAGCTGGTATGTGGTTTTGGATACTAGGGTTTTTTGAGGTTTTAATACCTCTCTGGTCTCTGGGGTTATTTTCCTATCCAGAAATAGCTCCAGTACTGTCCCTTATTTGTAGTTTTTATACTAGAGGGATAATGACCAAAATATTTATCGGACTGGGCTTGGTTGCGATGGCTTGTAAGAGGTTTATAAAGATGCTGGAATCGGTTCCAGGGATATCTTCTGGATCCTGGTTATGGATATGCACTCAGTTTGTTAGAGGAGAAGAGGGGGAGGAGGCTTTTCAGCCTTTGCTTTCCTTTGTCTCCTCTAAATTTTTTACATCTTTATTAGAAAATGTGCAGGATTCCCTGAATACTAAAGAGATTATATTTCTGATGTTTAATTTAGTAAGCTTTTTTATACACTGTTTACAGTTTATATAAAATGAGAGCTGAGATTTCTAGAGGGGCTGGTGTAACTCCTGATTTATGAGCAAAGCAAAATGTGAAGAGTCCTGAATGGTGTGGGAAATGGCAGGACCTGGGCCAAATGTTAAAGGAATTTTTTTGATCCTATAGTTTGGCACTTTCCACAGGAGAAAATTCAAAACCCAACTGAGGTGGTAAAATATTTGAAAGAGAAGTGCCATGATAACCCTAAGGAAAAAAAGATCACTGCAGTGAGCTGGGCCCTGGCGTACGCTTATTGCAGCCTGTTAGATAGTGTAGGACCACAGACAGCAGACAGGGAACACGGAGATAGAATAGTTACCATCCCAGTGACTCAGGATGTAGTAAACACTCCAGACTTGAGGGCAGGGGCGAAATTAGATAATAAGCTTCAACCAATGGCCGTGGCTACTAGCACCAGAAGTGGAAAGTGCACAAAGAAGACTGATCGGCCTGTGGATGATGATGATGAGGATGCAGGAGAAGGACCCTCAACGCCTCCTGATATAAAATCAAGAGTAAAAACAACTAGTGTGAGATCAGAGACTAATAATGAGTCCCTGTCCCTAAAGGATCTTCGTGGTCTGAGGAAGGATTATATGAGACGACCCAATGAGTCCATAATTAGTTGGCTGGTCCGGCTTTGGGATGCGGCAGGCTAGGCTACCATCCTGGATGGCACTGAAGCGAGACACCTGGGATCCCTGTCACGTGATCCTGTCATCGATCAGGGAATGATGAGGGAGGCTAACCCTCAAAGCCTCTGGGCACGGGTTTTAGACAGTGTGGCACAAAGATATCTGTGTGCCGATGACCTATATATGCAGCAAACCCGATGGAAAACCATGGAGCAAGGGATCCAACGACTAAGGGAAATGGCAGTGGTGGAGATCATTTTTTCGGAGGATATAACAACTAGGAATCCGGACCTGGTCCCATGCACACCGGTGATGTGGAGAGCCAAGGGGTGGTTAGCAAAACCCACTCACCCTTCAACTGCTCCATCTGGCCTGTGCGCAAGCCTGATGGAGAATGAAGACTGACTGTGGACTATTGTGCATGGAATGAAGTCACCCCACCACTGAGCACTGCCGTGCCGGACATGCTGGAGCTCCAGTACGAGCTGGAGTCCAAGGCAGCAAGGTGGTATGCCACCATTGACATTGCCAATGCGTTTTTCTCCATTCCTTTGGCTGCAGAGTGCAGGCCTCAGTTTGCTTTCACCTGGAGGGGCGTGCAGTACACCTGGAACCGACTGCCCCAGGGGTGGAAACACAGTCTCACCATCTGCCATGGGCTGATCCAGGCTGCACTGGAAAAGGGTGAGGCTCCAGAACATTTGCAGTACATCAATGACATCATTTTGCGGGGAAACACAGCAGAAGAAGTGTTTGAGAAAGGAGAGGAAATTATCCAAATGTGCCTGGAAGCCGGTTTTGCCATTAAGAAGAGTAAAGTTAAGGGACCTGCTCGTGAGATCCGGTTCCTAGGAGTGAAGTGGCAAGATGGAAGACGTCAGATTCCCACTGATATTATTAACAAAATCACAGCTATATCTCCACCCACTAACAAGAAAGAAACACAAGTTTTCTTGGGTGCTATAGGCTTTTGGAGAATGCACATCCCCGAGTACAGTCAGATTGTGAGCCCTCTTTACCAGGACACTCAGAAGAAGAATGATTTCCACTGGGGCCCTGAACAACAGCAAGCCTTTGCCCAGATTAAACAAGAAATCGCCCATGCAGTAGCTCTTGGCCCAGTTAGGACGGGGCCAGATGTGAAGAATGTGCTCTACTCTGCAGCCGGGAACCACGGTTTGTCTTGGAGTCTGTGGCAGAAGGTGCCTGGTGAGACCCGAGGCCGACCCCTGGGATTTTGGAGCAGAAGTTACAGAGGATCGGAAGGCAACTATACCCCAACAGAGAAGGAAATCTTGGCCACGTATGAGGGAGTCCAAACTGCTTCAGAAGTGATCGGTACAGAAGCACAACTCCTCTTGGCACCCCGGCTACCAGTGCTGGGGTGGATGTTCAGCGGAAATGTTCCCTTCACTCACCATGCCACCAGTGCCACATGAAGCAAGTGGATTGCCCTCATCACTCAGCGCGCCCGGATTGGAAAACTCAATCGTCCTGGGATTTTAGAAATAATTACAAACTGGCCAGAAGGTGAAAGTTTCAGTGTCACGGATGAGGAAGAAGTACCAGTGACCTGGGCTGAAGATGCTCCACCGTACAACCAGCTACTGGCAGAGGAATCACGTTACGCTCTATTCACCGACGGTTCTTGTCGCATCGTAGGGATGAACTGGAGGCGGTAAGCAGCTGTATGGAGCCCGACACGACGGGTCACAGAGGCCACTGAAGGAGAGGGTGGATCAGGTCAGCTTGCTGAACTTAAAGCTATTCAACTGGCTCTAGACGTTGCAGAAAGAGAGAAATGGCCGAAACTCTATGTGTACACTGATTCCTGGATGGTGGCCAATGCTCTGTGGGGATGGTTGAAGAAATGGAAAGAGGTGAACTGGCAGCGCAGAGGAAAACCAATTTGGGCTCCTGAAGAATGGAAAACTATCGCTACTCAGTTAGAGAAACTACCTGTGAAAGTTCGCCATGTAGATGCCCATGTCCCCAGAAGTAGAGCCAATGAAGAGCAGCAAAACAATCAGCAGGTCGATCAGGCTGCAAAGATAGGGGTGTTTAAGATAGATTTTGACTGGGAGAACAAGGGAGAGTTGTTCCTAGCACGATGGGCCCATGATGCCTCAGGCCATCAGGGTAGAGATGCCACCTCTAAGTGGGCACGAGACCAAGGGGTGGATCTTACCATGGACAGCATCACACAGATTATCCATGACTGTGAGACATGAGCTGCCATCAAGCAGGCCAAGCGGGTGAAGCCCCTTCTGGTATGGTGGACGTTGGTCCAAGTACAAGTACGGGGAGGCTTGGCAGATTGATTACATCACACTGCCTCAGACTCACCAGGGTAAACGTTACGTGCTGACCATGGTGGAAGCCACCACCGGCTGGTTGGAGACCTACCCTGTGTCCCATGCTACTGCTCAAAACACCATCCTGGGCCTGGAAAAGCAGGTCCTTTGGAGGCATGGTACCCCTGAGAAGATTGAGTCAGACAATGGGACTCATTTTAAAAATAACCTCATCAACACCTGGGCTAGGGAACATGGTATTGAGTGAGTGTACCACATCCCTTACCATGCACCAGCTGCGGGTAAAGTGGAGAGGTACAATGGATTGTTGAAGACCACCTTGAAAGCATTGGATGGGGGGTCTTTTAAAAACTGGGAACAACATCTAGCAAAGGCTACTTGGCTAGTTAACACCAGAGGTTCCATCAGCCGAGCAGGTCCTGCCCAGTCTGACTCCCTTAATATAGTGGATGGAGATAAAGTCCCAGTGGCCCAAGTTAGAGGTTTGTTAGGAAAGGCAATCTGGGTTAATCCTGCCTCGAGTACAGGCAAACCCATTCGTGGGATTGTCTTTGCTCAAGGACCAGGATGTACGTGGTGGGTAATGCAGAAAGATGGAACAACACGATGTGTACCTCAGGGAGATCTGATTGTGGGGTGAGACAGAAGGAATAACGTAAGTGTTGAAGGCCTGAGTATGTAAAATGAGAGGAAATGTGTAAGTGTTGAAGGTTTGAGCAAGTAGATGAAAGCTTTTACATTTTATAGTGAGTGTATATATCCCAATCGTGTGTCAATGTCCACGATGTGGGATAAGGGGTGGAATGTCCTGGGTTAGTGTTATGACTACTCCTCTCCCTGCCCCCCCCGCCCCCCGCCCACTCTGTCTGCACGGAGCTGCTGCCGCCGTGGCCGTTCCTCCCCCGCCCCGGCAGGCCCCCAGCTGCTGGGCGCTTCAGGTTTGCTGGGCTGCTTGGGCTGGCCTGCTGCTGCTGCTTTTGCTGCTTTGGCTGCCGCTTTTTCCCCTAGCTTTTGCCACAGCTTCTCCTGCCCCCGCTGCTCCCTCTTTCTCTCTCCCTTCTTCCCCTCATCCCGAAGATCAGCACCGGCTCCGGACGGAGGGATCTGAACATCAGAGACTGCCTCTGGAAGCCTGCCAAAAGAAGCTTTGCACCATTCCCAGCAGGGACTGACCGAGCTCGTCCATCCTCACTCACCTTGATGAAAACGTTTTGTGTCATTTGGGGATTGTTCTTTCCTGGTGCTGGGAAGTGTTTTTTTTCTGTGTGTTTGTTAAAATAAACAAGTTTTTTCCACTTTTTTCCCTCGGAAGAAGTTCTTCCCGAACCCGGTAGTGGGAGGGGGAAGGAGTTCTGGAGGTTTATTTTCCTAGGGGGACTACTTTGGGAGATATCTCCCATAATTTTGTTCAAAACCAGGACAAGCTGAAAGAAGCTGAATCATTTGATGTACTAAAAACCGGAAAATTAAAATAACTAGTGTGTTTGAGAAGATGAGGATGAATTTTGTTAACAGCATCCCAGAAACAGCACCAACAGAGAAATGATTGCTGTCAAAATACTCCTACATTAAGTGACAGAAAAGGTTTTTAATCTTGAACTTGGATTCATTGGTGCAAACGAAAGAGTAGCAATATAATAAATAAATACATAAATAAATATAATAGAGTAAAATTTTGATGTATATACTTTCTCAGATATATAATGACATTGTAAAATAATGCTCCAAATACAAAGTTTTTAGCTTTGGCTGCTCAAGGATGTAACTCTAAATATTCAACAAAAAATGATTGGCCAAGATCCGAACATCACTGGTGAATTCTGTGAGATTGCATACAATGAATGAAGGTGTAAGGGATGAAATTGGCAGTTTTTACAGGGTTTCCTGACACTAGGATGTGGATTGCTTTCTCTGTTCCTGTGAAAAATAAAGTGAGTAAGACTGCTCCTTTTTTCACATACCAGACCACAACAAGCTGCAGCATTGATTGAACAGATGAAGGGGTTGTTAAAAGAGCAGTTGAAAAAGAATAGGAGATGGGAATGTGTCGCAATGAAAATCCCATCTCACAGATGTGCTCCATGCCCTTAACAATGGGAACACTGGGAAATGGAACCCTGGATGTGCATGGCTGCACCCAGTTTGCAAATACAACCACAGACAGGGACACTTGGACTGCCTGGGAAATTATTCTGGGTGCGATGGCCCCTGACAGGGCCACCCCAGAGGCTGCAGGGCTGGACCTTGATGCGTTAGAAGTAGTTAGGATAAATCAGAAGCAAATGAGAGTTATCAATACCAGAATAGGAATTCAGATTCCTCCAGGACATGCTCACTTGAGCTTGGCCTTGAAGTGTTCATGTCTTGAGAGGAGTAATTGGTGCAGATTATCAAGGAGAAATTGAAGTAATTCTGTTAAACAATAGTGAACAATAGGATTATTCAACCCCATGGCAGGGTAGCACAATTATTGATATTGCAGTTTTTAAAACAACAGTGCAAAAAAGACATGCACCTTCAATCACGGCTCTTCATGGAGATAAAGTGTTTGGATGCACCAGTCCTAATAATGGAGGCAGAGTGTGGGTGCAGAGGCCAAATGACCCTCCTGAGCCAGCTGAAGGAACAGCTCTGGGGAAAGACAACACTGTTTGAATCCTGAACCCTGGGTGAGAAGGATGGGAATATGTCCCTGCAGCCAAGTGTTCTGTGCCAGAACAAGTGGATGTTATAGGATATTGTTTTACAGATCCTGTAGGACCAAATCTCCCTGTTTGTCCCAACAGCTCTTTGGAAAATGCTCTGATCCACGGGGCTCCATGTGAAGGCTGATGTGACACTGAGGCACTTCCACACGAATTCCATCCAGGAGCCTGGGTGCCCTCAGGGACTGGGACCCAGCACCTCTCCAGCCAGAGGGGAAAGGACCCCACCAAGCCTTGTCACCCACAGACAGCGCGGGAAAGCTGAACAGCAAAGGACCTTGGGGGCATTATTCTGGAATTAAACAGGTGTCAGCTCTGTGGACAACAGAATTATTGCTCCTAACCCAAATGTGTTTGAAGAAAAAGAATGAAAAACCTCGTCATTAATCTCTACTGATGCCTGTAAAATTTATCGTGAAAGTCAGCCAGAATTTTTGTTTGCCAGAAACAGCTCTAGAGTTTTACCAAGGATTAGTCATGAAAATGGTCATGAAAAAGTGAAGATTAAAGTAGACAGAGTACTCAATCTAACTAATTGCTGGATATGTTCTCAACCAGAGGGAAATCAAGTCTGAGTCACAGTTTGTCATGTTTGTCATGGTTTGTTTTTTTAAATGAGCCCCGTGGTGCATTTGGTGCTGAGCCCTTGAACCTCAGGGCCTGAGAGGAGATTGCACAAACCTTTCCAAGGAGTCCAAGTCAGAAGGAAAATCCAAAGTGTCTCAAAGCATTAATGGGTCCCACTGAGGTCTATCCCCAACACAGGCTCCTCATGGACTCCTTGGAGGAGAGAATGGGAGGTCATGATTGCACAAAAACTTCTCAGAGACTCAGAGAAGAAAGGAAAAAGGAAAGAACTTTAAAAGACTGAAGCACCTAGAGGCATTCAGCACCAGTGAGTGTTGTTACTGACAAAGGCTCTCAAGGGGCTAATTAAAGCAGATAACTGGAGGCCATGATTGCACAAAGCTCTCAGAGACTCCAAGGCAAAAGCAAACCCAAAGTCCTTGGAAAAACCTGCAGTCCCTGGGAGCATGAAGGAGCCCCCAGGGCCATTCCTGACCAAGGCTCCCCAGGGACTGGTACCAGCAGATCCCTGAGGCCACTGGGATGTGGGGGGATGCTGAGGGCAGGACAAGGGGTGGCAGTGGCCAGCCTTGCTGGGGCTGTGCCAGGAGGCCCCAGTGCCTCAGGACAAGGTGTCTCCTCACAGCCCTTGGTGGCACAGACCCTGCTGTGCCCCTGGGCACCAAGACTTGGCTTCTCTTTGCCCCCACCTGTTATCTCTGCCACCAATTTCCTGCTCTAACTGGAACCTGGGGACATTTTCTCAGTCATGTCCCTCAGTGGGACATATGAATGGTATCAGAAACTTTGGAGTTCAATTCTGACGGAATTCTTGAGAGTTTTCCTAACAAACCATGGCTCTGCCTTGATTTCCCTGTGGTCTGGTGCAGTTCATCAGAAGGTTTTCAACTCCAGTTATGGAGAAATGCATCAAACAGCTTCTGAGAAATACACATTCTTATTTTAAAGGGTGTATTTTATACAATTGTTCTAGTAGCAGAGGTGATTGCAGCATTCAGTGATTGATACTGATCCAGGGTCTCTCCTCAGGAGGGATGGCCTGCTCAGAGAAGCTGTGCCTTGAGGTCTGACCTAGTGTGGACAGCCTTTCTCCACATTCTCTACCCCATCCTGTGTGTCCTTTCTAGCCTGAGACCTGCTTTGTTTGGAGAATGGGCTGAATTGAGACAAAGAGATATTTCTCTTTTCTTTTCTTTTTTTTTTCTTTTTTCAAGCAATGTAAAACTCCTGATTTTCCCCACTGCAATCAGACACACTCCTAAGGTTTGTGCCAGCCTGCCAGCCCAAGGTGCCACCAAAACCCCTCCAGAGCTGCCCTGGGCCAGCTGTGAGGGTGGATCATCATCCCAACCTGCACGGGGCCACTGCCAGGGGCTGTGGCCATGGACACTGCACTGACCCCACTGCTGGCTTTGGGGGCCATGGCAACCGTGAGAAGTTCAAGTTTCCTTGGAAACACTGGGGAGGAATGGAACATACTGGGGAGCACTGGGAGCACTTTGGGAGACGCTGGGACACACAGGGCGTTATAGTGGGAAATAGCGGGAGAAACTGGGGACACTGTGGGGAACTCTGGGGGACACTGGGCCTTACAATGGATGACACCGGGGGAAATTGGAAGGGACTGGGAATAAACTCAGTTGTATTGGGTGGGACTGGGCTGTACTGGAGATGAACTGGACTCTACTGGAACGGGATGGAAGGGCACTGGGGATGTACAGGGTGATACCGGGGATGAACTGGGCTGTACTGGGAGGGACTGCAGGGGTTGAATGGGCTGTTCCCGCCTCTGCCGCCTCCCATTTGCCAAGGAACCTGCCCATCACCGCCTGCAGCCAATCAGTACCGGGGACCGGGGTCTCGGGGAGGTTTTCCTGGTGTCTGTGCCATCTTTTCTTTTTGCCTCCAACTCCCAGCATGCCCCAAGAACGAGAGACCCCATTGGAGGGCCTAAAGCTCTTTCTGTGCCCTGTGCCCTAAAGAGCCCCATTAGACCTCCCCGAACCGTGTATGTTCCCTCCTGAGGACCAGAAGTCGTGGTATGAATGCAAAAGTGCCTCCCAAGTTCCCTCCTGGACCCCCAGATGCCCCGTCTGAGCCACTTCCGGGACTACAACTCCCATCATGCTCTCTGTCAAACACAACCAATGCAACTATGCTTACTACTCCCATGATGCTCCACGGCACCATGAAACCGTAATATACCTGCGCCTACAACTCCCATCACCCTCCGCGCCCCAGAGAGCCTCGTTAGAGCCCCCCACATGCCCGCCCGCACCCCGAATGTCCCCAGATTCCCCTCCCTGACCTCCAAGTGCCTCCCTGGATGCATAAGTGCTCCCCCACACTACGAATTCTCCATCAGAATCCCTCAGTGCCCATCCAAGTGCCCACTCAGCTCCCCCAGGTGTACACCAGAGCCTCAAGTTCTCTCTAAATTCCATCCCAAGGCCCAAAACTTCCCAAATTGTGCTCCAGAAATGTCTGCCTGGACCCCAAAGTACCCCCTTTGACACTGCCTGAAAACAAGTGGATGAAAAAGATGACTAATGTACTCCAAATATTACTAATTATCATAATAAGTGAGAAAAACATAATCAACAGAGCTTAATTTATAAATGAAGGGAATTGTGTTACTTACAACCAATGAAAATAATTCCTTGGCTGTAACAAACGTATAGATTTTTAAAAATAAATATAAAAACTAAGTAATAAAAACTATTGTATTTAGAAATATATATAACAAATAAATTTTATAATTCAATATTACACTAAAGACTAAATTACAAAAACATTTATGGATGATTTGGGATGCAGACATTGTTGTTCAGAGCCAGGGCTGCCTGGCACCCATTCCCCCAAACTGCCCTGAGCATTTCCTTTGCTTCACCTTTGCTTTCTTTTCTCTCCTCATCCAGATTCCTTCCTTTTTCCTATCCCTGTCCCCTCCCCTGCAAACAGCCCATCCCTGTTTGCCTGTTCCTCTCTGGCCCCACTCCCCATTTCAGTTCCTGAGCTGGACCCATGGGAACATCCCTTTGGGGAGCAGGATCATCCTACAAGTGCTGCTGGAATTGCCTGCAGAGCCCTGCAGTGCCTCGTGCTGCTCCCTTGCCAGAGGCACCACAGGCCAGGGGGGCACATCTGGGCTGCTGTGTCTGGCTGTGGGGCTCCCTGTTCTAGGCAGTGAGGAGGGGCTGGAGAGGCTCTGCAGGACTGACAGGATGGGCTTTGGGGCTGTGTGGAGAAGCTGAGGGGCCTGGGCTGCTGGACCTTCTGAAGAGGAGGCCCAGGGCTCCTCCTGCAACTGCTTCAGGGGTGGTTTCAGAGAATCACAGAATCAGCCAGGCTGGAAAAGACCTTGGAGATCATCAAGTCCAACCTGTGCCCTGACACCACCTTGTCCTGCTGAGCCTCCTCTTCTCCAGGATAAACAGCCCCACCTCCCTCATTGCTCCTCACAGGACGTGTGTTCCAGACCCCTCACCAGCCTTGTTGCCCTTCTTTGGACACACTCCAGCACCTCCATGTCCTTCCTAAATCTGGGTCCCAGACCTGGACACAGCACTCGAGGTGTTGCCTTACCAGTGCTGAGCACAGGAGAAGAATCACTGCCCTTGTCCTGCTGGCCACTCCATTCTTAAAGCACGCCAGGGACCATTGGAGATCTTGGCCACCTGGGCATACTGCTGGCTCCTGTCCAGCATGCTGTCCATCAGTGCCCCCAGGTCCATTTCTGCCTGGCCACGTCTTTTCACTCTGTCCCCAGCCTGGAGCACTGCAGGGGTTGTTGTGGCCAAAGGGCAGGACCCAACACTTGGTCTTGTTAAACCTCACTTTGTTGGATTTGGGTCCTGGATCCAGCCTGTCCAGATTGCTCTGCAGAGACCTACTACCTTCCAGCAGATCAACATTCCCAGCCAACTTGGTGTCACCATGGTTCTATAAAGGCACTAGGGTGTCACAATGATACCCATGATTCCACGAGGCCTCCCCTTGTCACAATGTCCCTTTGGTTCCATGGGATCCCTTGGTGTCACAAAGTCCCTTGGATCCTTGGACTCCACAGTGTCACAATGGCCCTGGGTCCCCCAAGGCCCTGCAGTGTCACAATGGATCCCTGGTTCCATGAGGTCTCACATCCACTGACCACAGCTAGACGACATCCCACTGCCCACACCCACTGCCCACACTTACTGACCACACCCCAATGCCTAAAACATCTGCCCAGACACCAATGCCCACAAACCACTTACCACAGCCACTGAAACACAACTGACTACACTGCCACTGACCACAACCACTGATCACAAAACTCTGACCACCCAAACTGACCACAAGCCACTGACCACCTCAATGGACCACAACCACTGACCACACCTCTACTGCCCACACCCACACACCACTCTCACTGACCATATCACAATGATGATTCACAGCCCATACTCACTGACCACCCAAACTGGCAAAACACACTGACCACTCTCCACAGATGACACCCACTGACCATGCCTTACTGACCATCCTCCAGCAACCTTCAAATGGACTGCACCTACTGTCCACAACCCAGTGACCATAGCCAGTGACTACACCTCAATGCCAACATCCTACTGACGACTCCTCACTGACACCCACTGACTGCACCCCACTCATCCCCCAAATGACCAAACCTCCACTGAGCACACCCACTGAACACATCCACTGACCCCATCCACTGACCACACTAAATGACCACCGAACTTAACACCCCTCCATTGACCACAACCACTGACCACACCTTCTGCCCACACTCACTTCCCATAGCCACTGGCCACATCCACTGCCCACATACCCTTGCCCACCCAATTTACCACATTCCCTTCCCAAGGGCCAGGGGACAAGGTCCAGCAGCTGTGCTGGTTCTGCAGTGCCACAACAGCCCCTGGTTCCATGGGTTTATGTACTGTCAGCAGCAGTTCCTTGGTCCCAATGATGCCCTGCTGGGTCACAGTGGATGTTTGGTTTCATGAAGTTCTGCAGTGTCACCATGGCCTACCTCATTCCATGAGCTTCCCTGGTGTCAAAATGGACTCCTTGGAAGGGCAGTGTAACAATGGACAATTGGCTCCATGCAGCCCCACTGGATCACCATGGAGTCCTTGGTTCCATGAGGTTCTGGTGGTGTTGCCATGGTCTCCTTGGATCCACAATGTCACCATGGACCACTGGATCCACGTGGCCCTGCTGTGTCACAATGGCCCCTTGGTTCCATGAGACCTCAGTGTCACAATTGACCCCTTGCCTCCATGTGGCCCCTCAGTGTCAAAATGACCCTTTCATTCCATGAGGAATACAAAAGCTTTGTAGAAACATTGAGCAAACCCTGCTTAACACACCTGGGAACATCTGTTTGCATTCGAAAGAGGAATTAAAGCTGAGAATGGCACCAGGAGCTTCCATCTGCAACAGAGATCCAGTGAAAGGACAGGGACAGAGAATTCTGCTTACAGAGATCAGTTCTGGTCACACTGTCCCTTGCAGAAAGGTGACATCATTCCAGGCACTCTGTACTGAGCATGTGGTTCCTCAGTGGGGTTTGTTTTTCAGGAAACCTGCTCAGGATTTCCATTCTTTCCTCACAAAGAGGAAAACTTCTCCTGGGCCTGTGTGCAGGCAGAGCCCTGAGGAGAGCAGGTGGGACATGATGTAATAGGCTGGGACACCCAGCTGCAGAGCTCAGGAGACAAGGTTCTGGAGCAGGGCACAGGGATGTCAGTCCCAGGTGGGCAATGTCAGACATGGTGAGGCTGGGGGCGATGTTACGTGGCGACCTGGTTTAAGCCTGGCACGGCAGCTCTAACCCAGAGACACTCGGGCCATGTGCTCCTCAACACCAACGTGGTGTACTAAAAATGGCTTTTATTGAGGGGTCACAAGGGTTTTTATGATGAGCAGTCAGTGGCATTTCCTTTAGCTCATGTCCGGCTGGGTGCAGCCAGGTGTGGGGCAAGAGTCTGACCGCAAGTGGGGGGGAAGGGGGTCCCTGGCTGTCTGTACAACCCGATATCTTCCGTGTGCAAATCCCTAACTCTCCACATTTCCCCCCACCTCATAATTAGTAAAAATCGTATAAAGTTATAAACTGTAGACATTATAAAATTTTAATGGGTTAGTAAGGTTAGTATAAAATTGCAAATGTGTTAGTAACAGGCATGCCTTAAAGTAATTGTCAACATTCTACGAGCATAATGTTAAATGTTTTTAAATGCTTCTTAACAAATAGCATTAATTTGTTAAATATGCAAGGCCCGAAGATTAGAGTTAGTAAGAGTATAGTGAGTGGGCCTATTAGGGTAGAAATTAAGGTGGTGAGCTATGGGGACCGGTTGAACCACGATTCAAACCAGCCCTGTTGAGCTTCTCTGTCCAATTTTTTCAGGTTCAGTCGGTCTCTCAGTTCAGCCTTGGAGTCTCTGACAACTCCGGTGTGGTCCACATAAAAGCAGCATTCCTCTTTCAAGGCGGCACACAGGCCTCCTTGCTGCATGAACAGAAGGTCCAGTTCTTGCCTGTTTTTGAGGACGACCTCTGAGAGTGAGAAAAGGGATTTCTCTAGGGAAGAAATGGATTTCTCGATCCTCTGCAAGTCTTCGTCGACAGTCATCTGCAGTTGGGCCAGTCCTTGGTGTCTGGTTGTGAGGGCTGAGACGCCTGTGGCAGTGCTGGTAGCTCCTAAACTGAGGAGCATTGAGATAGTGATGCCCGTTACCACTTCTCGCTTGTGGAGCCGGTCAGGTTCCTCGAGCATGTGGTACACTTCCTCTTCCTGGAGATACAGAACTCTGGGGACAATTAGAACTTGGACACAAAAGTCAGTAGAGTGATCGAACTTGTCAAGGAGTACACATGGGCTTACCTCGGATCGTTGACAGACCCACATTCCCGATGCATCTGGGATCACCCACTGGAATTTCCCCCCTTTAAGTTTGATAAATTCCTGGCAGACGTTGCCCATCTTCTTTGCCAGGGTTGCATTGCTGAAGCATTTACCTTGACCCATGACCTGGCTTAGGATAATGCCTCTCTGGGGGTGTCCCATCTGCATTGACATGGACTGTTTGACTTTGAAAAGATGAGTGGGAGATTGAGGGCAACCCCTTCGTAAAAAGGAGGTTGTGCATCATAGCATAACCAGCATGATTCTGTGAGGTTTGGGTTCGATTGGTTTAACGATTGAAAAATAGCATTTAACATGCTTAGGAATGGGTTGTAGAGGGTTGGTCTGGCTAGGAGATCGGCCGGGGAGGAGGTAGGTTTCTGCATCTGTGTTTTGTGGCTAGAGTTATGGTTGGCTGTGATCTCTTTCCTGGGTCTACTTATTGCAAGAACCGGATTGGGTCTGACTGGTTGGGATATTGAAGGTGGGAACCTGATAATTTGTTTTTTCACCCAGATGCGGCGAGCAAGGTGAATGAACGCTGTCCAAACTTTGCCTGTGGCCCAACCATCATGGGTTGGCTGCAGGATTGTCATTATGTAGCCTGTGCAGGTGTGCTGCTTTCTGCCTTCTACTGCTGCTTGGAGGCAATCTACAAACTGAGTGAAACTCTCTCTCTCACTTTGCTTTATGGTGGACCAAGGCGATGGTCTGGCTATTACTTTTGAAGCAGCACGGATGGCTTCTCGGGTGGCACGGGTTGTTGTCAGGACCTCATGTGCTCACAGACCCTCTGCCTGTGCTTGCGGGGTGATCATAACTGGGTCTCTGCCCATTAGCCTCTGTATGCTGGAGCCGTACGGTGGATGGTTTTCCTCTGTTACCAGGGCTAGCTGCTTTGCACAATTATCCTCCCATTCTTGCTTAAAAACAATCATCCCCACTCCATCAAAGATTAGCCTGCAAGTCTGTTTGATATCAAAGGGAAGCATATCGTCACCTCCAAAAACGCTATTAATGAGTGTGGAAACCATGGCAGAATTAATTCCCTTATCTGCAACCGCTTTTACGATAGCCTGTATGCCTTTTGGATTTACCAGCGAGTAGGTTCATTGGTTCCCATCCGCCCCCCCAACCCAGACCGGGAACACTAGTGTGGCAGATGGAGCCCACTCGGCACACGCTATTTTAATTTTCCTCCAGTCCATGAGTGGTATGCGGTCTTTCCCTGGTACCCCCTTAACCCATGCCGGAGGGTTGTGGTTAGTGATCTTGTAAGCTGCAGCACCCTTTTTGTTAATCCCCCAGCCGGTGTCTGATTCAGAGTCTGGCCATCCCTCTGACCAGCTATCCCAGCTGGAGTCAGAGTCACAGCTGGAAGTAGACTAACTGGACGCTTCTGGGCTGCCGAGCCTTTTCCTCAGGCTCTGCTCCCATCCCCGCCCCTCCTCCCGGGGGCCAGGCCATTCCCTCCCCATGTGCTCCCCCCGCCTCCTGCTGGGGGAGGTTCTTGCCTTATACAGATCTGCTTTAAAATGAGCTCTCTGATTGATCTGACGCTCTGTCCCGGGGGCTGCCCCTCCTCCCTGCACACCCGCACTTGCACTGTTTAGTGAGCCTTCTGCGGCCCCTCCCCCCCAGCCTTTGTTCCAATCCTGACCACGCGGCTCGGCGCCATTTTCAATAGCATATGGCGGGGGTTTTGTCTCCTCCGCGGCTTGTATTTCTGATATTATAGCAGCATCCCACACCTCCTCTGCCAGCCCTTGCCACAATGCCAGCGCGTGTTCTCTCTCCTCCGCATCTGGTAAGTCCCAGTTCGGGGGCTGTGAGGTTGGCTCCGGGGTCCACGTGTCCGCATGGCTGCCTGAGTCAAACCCCTCCACATTTTGCGTAGCCGCCCAGATCCCCAGCTGTGGCATTGCTAATAAACAAGTCCGCGTGGCCCTTCAGGTCTCCTGTTCCCACCGCGCATTTTTCAGAGCCTGGATAACCTTTCCCCATGATTTAAGTGCTTTCCCTGAGCCAGAGGACATAGTGTCCTCAGCCAGGGCATTTGTGCATTTAGCCCATATCTCCGAATGGAGAATATCTACTGGGCTCTCTATAGCCTCAATCTTTATAAGTCTCCGCACAGCGAGTGAGAAATCTTTAAGCTTACAATCCAAACCCCACGGCGTGTGGATTTCACTTACGATATTCGTGATAGCCTCTATGCTCTCCGCTGGTCTGGGGATGTCTCCCCACACCACACAAGGCCAGCTGTGTGGCTGCCGATTCTCATCCAGGTGATCCCCGAATCCTGGGCAGTTTCTCGCTTCCTGGGCTTCGGCACCACTTTTTGCATGGCGACCTGGTTCAAGCCCTGCACGGCGACTCTAACCCAGAGCTATTCGGTCCATGTGCTCCTTACACCAATATGGTAGACAGCAAATGGGGTTTATTCAGGAGTCACAAGGGTTTTCATGGAGGGCTATCAGTGTCCTTTTCTTTTAGCTCACGTCCGGCCAGGTCTGGAGCAAGGGTCTGACCGCAAGGGGTGGGGGGAAAAGATGTCCCTGGCTGTCCGTCACAACCCGATATCTTCCGTGCACAAATCCCTAAGTCTCCACAGGAATCACTGAGGGAGCTGGGGTTGTTTATCCTGGAGAAAAGGAGGCTCAGCAGGAAAAGGTGGTGTCAGGGCACACATTGGACTTGATAATCTCCAAGGGCTTTTTCCAGCCTGGCTGATTCTCTGATACTCTGAAACAAGTTGCAGTATGATCCCTGCCCATCTTCTTAAAAAGGTCCATCAGCACAGGTCCCTCAGCTTCTCCACACAGCCCCCAAAGCCCATGCTGTCAGTCCTGTTGAGCCTCTCCAGCCCATCCTCACTGCCGAGAACAGAGAGCCCCACACCCAGACACAGCAGCCCAGATGTTCCCCCCTGGCCTGTGGTGCCTCTGTCAAGGGAGCAGCACGAGGCATTGCAGGCCCTGCAGACAATTCCCGAAGCACTTGTAGGATGATCCTGCTTCCCAACGGACATTCCCATGGCTCCAGCTCAGGAACTGAAATGGAGAATGGGGCCAGAGAGAAAAAAGCAAACAGGAATAAGCTGTTTGTAGGGGAGGGCACAGGGATTGGCAATAGGAAGAAATCACAATTTTGAGAGGAAACAAATCAAAGGTGAAGCCATGGAAATTCTCAGGTCAATTTGGGGTGGCTGCCAGGCAGCCCTGGCTCCAAGCAACATGTCTGCTGTGGGACAGAAACTCACAGCTCATGGAAACAAATTTTCTGGCTGAATTCAGAGGCTACAACAAACCTGAGTGGTTTCCCTTCCGTCCCCCACCCCGTGCTGGCCCCAGGGGCTGATGGCATTTGTGCTCACTCAGCTCCATCTCCCCACAGCAGCACCATGGGGGTGCAGATACCTGCTCTGTGCAATGCAAACAGGGGCTCCTGAGCCAGTGCTGCAAGGATGCAGCACCTGTGTGAGCTGGGGGAGAGGCCAGGGCTGCAGAGAGGGGAATGTTGTTGGCAGGTGCATGAGGACGCTCTAGGACGCTGCCCTGGGCTGTCCAGCACAGTGGGGATGGATCAGCCCCTGCTCTGCTGCTCCTTGCCAGGGTCTCCCCCTTGCAGGGACCTTGCAGAGCACCAGCCATGCTGTTTGCCCCCAGCCTGCACACGGCCCGCCTGGGACTGCTCACGGGGGTTTTCTCTTCTCAGCATTGGCCTGGCCAAGGAGCCTGGAAAGAGCCTGGCCAAGGAGCCTGGAGCACCCAGGCCCTGGTGTGAGGCATCAGCGCTGCCCCAGCAGTGCCCATGGTCTGTCCCTGCTGCAGCCCCGGCACTGCCACCCCCAGGGCTGTGCCCGGCCCCGAGAGCACTCAGGCCCTGCAGCAACACGAGGGGCAGGAGGGCAGCTGGGCAGTGGCACGGGAGCAGCACTGGCACCACCAAGTCCTGCTGCTGCTGGGCACAGCCGCTGTGCCAGCACTGATCTGCCCCAGCTCTGCACACAGACATTGCTGCTGCAGCTCCAGAGAAGGGAAAAAAAGGGGATCTCTGGAAAAAATTTTGATGGGAGATGGTTTATTCTGCTTAAAGTGTTTGAGAGCGCAGCTCATCATTGACACAGTCTGTGGATCACAATGAAGGTGGAAAAAAGCAAAATAAATTATGGTGAATGCAATGACATTTCTTTGTGCACAATATTAAAAAAAATAAAATAAGGGATTGAAAAGAATAAACCAACAACCAAACCAACAAGGGAAATCAAAGATGACTTTTATTACAAGTGATTTACAAAAATGGGCAAGAACTTGAATGTTTCTGAAAGCATCCAGTGATCATTGTCCACACTGCAGCCTTGAGCTCCTGGTTCCTCAGGCTGTAGATGAGGGAGTTCAGGGCTGTAGGCACCACCGAGTACAGAACTGACAGTGCCAGATGCAGGGATGGGGAGGAGATGGTGGGGGGCTTCAGGTAGGCAAACATGACAGTGCTGAGAAACAGGGAGACCACAGCCAGGTGAGGGAGGCAGGTGGAAAAGGCTTTGTGCCATCCCTGCTCAGAGGGGATCCCTCAGTACAGCCCTGAAGATCTGCACATAGGAGAAAACCATGAACACAAAACACCAAAACTTAGAAAGACACCAAGCACAGTAAGTCCAACATTCCTGAGGTAGTATTTGAAGTAGGAGAGCTTGAGGATTTGGGGGATTTCACAGAAGAACTGGCCCAGGACATTGCCCTGGCCCAGGGGCAGGGAAAATGTATTGGCTGTGTGCAGCAGAGCAGTAAGAAAGCCACTGGCCCAGGCAGCTGCTGCCATTTGGGCACAAGCTCTGCTGCCCAGGAGGGTCCCGTATTGCAGGGGTTTGTGTGGGGAGTTAGGGATTTCGCGACGGAAGATATCGGGTTGTGACGGACAGCCAGGGACACCTCTTCCCCCCACCCCTTGCGGTCAGACCCTTGCTCTGTACCTGGCCACACCTGGCCGGACGTGAGCTAAAGGAAATGACACTGATAGCCCACCATAAAAACCCCTGTGACTCCTGAATAAACGCCATTTGCTGTCTGCCATATTGGAGTAAGAAGCACATGGACCGAGTGGCTCTGGGTTAGAGCCGCCGTGCTGGGCTGGAACCAGGTCGCCACGCAACAAGTGGTGCCAAAACCCGGGAAGTGCGAAACCGCCCGGGATTTGGGAATCGCCTGGACAAGAACCGAAGGCTGCACAGCTGACCTTGTGCAGCAGGGGCGACGTCCCCGGACCAGCGGAATCCATGGAGGCCATCATTAAGGTCGTGAGTGAAATCCACATGCAGTGGGGTTTGGATTGTAAGCTTAAAGATTTCTCAATCGCAGTGCTGAGACTTATAAAGATTGGGGCTATAGAGAGCCCAGTGGATATTCTCCATCCGGAGATATGGGGTAAATGCACAAATGCCCTGGCTGAGGACACCATGTCCTCCTGCTCAGGGAAAACACTTAAAGCATGGGGGAAGGTTATCTGGGCTCTGCAAACTGCCCGGCAAGAACAGGACACTTGGACGGCCGCGCGGACTTGTTTATTAGCTACGCTGCAGCTGGGGATCGGGGCGGCTACGCAAACCGCGGAGGGGGTTGATTCGGCCAGCCGCGTGGACGCGGGGGCCCCGGAGCCAACCTCACAACTCCTGAGCCGGGACTCACCAGAAGAGGAGGAAGGGGAGCACGCGTGGGCATTGTGGCAGAGGTTGGCAGAGGAGGCGTGGAATGCTGCTATAATATCAGAAATACAAGCCGTGGAGGAGACAAAACCCCCACCTTATACATTTAAAAATGGAGCCCAGCCGTGTGGTCAGGAATGGAACAAAAGCTCGGGGGGAGGGGCTGCAGAGTGCTCGCTGAAACAGTGCAAGTGCGGGCGTGCAGGTAGGAGGGGCGGCCCCTGGGACGGAGAATCAGACCAATCAGAGACCTCATTTTAAAGCAGATCCGTATAAGGCAAGAACCTGCCCCAGTGGGAGGCGGGGAGAGCGCACGGGGAGGGAACGGCCCAGCCCCCGGGAGGAGGGGCGGGGACGAGGGCGGAGCCCGAGGAAAAAGCTCGGCAGCCTGGACACGTCCAGTCAGTCTACTTCCAGCACTGACTCTGACTCCAGCTCGGATAGCTGGTCGGAGGGATGGTCAGATGCCGGATTGGATACCAGCTGAGGGATTAACAAAAAGGGTGCCGCAGCTTACAAGATCACCAGCGTGGGTTAAGGGGGTACCAGGGAAAGACCGCACCCCACTCACGGACTGGAGAAAAATTAAAATACCGTGCGCGGAGTGGGCACCGGCTGCTACACTAGTGCTCCCTGGTCCAGGTTGGGGGGGCGGACGGGAACCAACGAACCTACTCACCGGTAAATCTGAAAGACATACAGGCTATCGTAAAAGTGGTTTCAGACAAGGGAATTAATTCTGCCATGGTTTCCACACTTGTTGATAGCGTTTTTGGAGGTGACGATATGCTTCCCTTTGATATCAAACAGACTTGCAGGCTAATCTTTGATGGGGCGGGGATGATTGTTTTTAAGCAAGAATGGGAGGATAACTGTGCAAAGCAGCTAGCCCTGGTAACAGGGGAAAACCATCCACTGCACGGCTCCAGCATACAGAGGCTACTGGGCAGAGACCCAGCTATGATCACCCCACAAGCACAGGCAGAGGGTCTGCGGGCCCATGAAGTCCTGACAACAACCCGTGCTGCCCGAGAAGCCATCTGTGCTGTTTCTAAAGTACTAGCTAGACAGTCACCTTGGTCCACCATAAAGCAAACTGAGAGCTTCAATCACTTTGTGGACCGCCTCCAAACACCAGTAGATTCCTCTGCATTACCTTCAGAGGTGAAAGGCCCAGTGATAGCCGACTGCTTGAGGCATCAATGCAATTCAATCACCAAGGACATTTTAAGATCACTGCCACCTGGGTCCAATGTCGCAACCATGATCAGGCATGTTGTAAAGGAGGAGCACCTAGCTCCCATCCAGGCAGCAGTTCGCACTGCAATAACCAGCGTGATGGCATGCTTCAAGTGTGGCCAGGCAGGCCACGTAGCAGTAAAGTGCCCCCAGCCAGGACACCCACCTGCAGCTGCTCCACCACGCCAGGGGAAACCTAGGGGACCGTGCTGGGTATGTGGGAAGAAGGGGCATTTAGCTAAGGAATGCAGATCCAAGCCTCAGGGAAGCGGGAAGGGGAGAGGGCAGCTGGGCCGCACCCAGCCCCCTCCCTCCTGGAACACGAAGCGGCCCAGCTACAGCAACCCTCAATGGGGCACAGGGCCTCAATGCCCATTGCCCCTTCAGGAAATGGCCAATTTTGTCGCCCAACAAGTAGCACAATCAAACCCACCTGCACCTCAGGAATACGCAGAACAGCTCCCTGGGGCCGAGGCCCCTGGGTGGCCTTGGCCATGAAAGCATGTGAGTGAGACCCATGGGTGGCCTTTGCTGTGAAGATAGGCAGGCACCCACTGATCGTGTGGGCAGAGTGTCGTCTCCACAACAGCTCCGACGACACGGCCATCTGCCTTCCCTTCTGGGTGGACACAGGATCAGACGTCACCATCATCCCAGACATACACTGGCCTCTACCATGAAAGCTAAAAGAAACCCCCATGGTGAGCGGAGTTGGAGGACAGTCTTGAGCCTTCAAAAGCACCCAGCTAATAGCAATAACACTCTGCACCGAGAGAGGACCAGGAAGGACTATCACCCTTATGACATACGTTATGTCGGGTTGCCCATCCTTGCTGGGGAGAGATGCCCTAGCCCTGCTGGACGTTAGGGTGACAAATTTATACTAAGGGCCACTGTTGTATACCCTCAATTGGCCATCAAACTAACATGGAAATCAGTTGACCCCCTGTTTATGGAACAGTGGCCCTTATCCAAGCCTCGAATGACTGCACTCCTAGAGCTAGTTGGCCGTGAGCTACACAGGAATCATATCAAACCCTCCACGAGCCCATGGAACACCCCGATCTTCGTAATACCTAAACGATCCGGTGAAGGCTTTCGTCTTCTGCACGACCTGCGGGAAGTGAACAAGAGAATCCTGCCGATGGGCCTGGTACAAACTTTGCTACCCATGAACTCGATGATACCGAGAGGACAGCCCTGCGCAGTGCTTGACATCAAAGAGTGCTTCCTTTTCTATCCCCCTGCACGAAGACGACAAGGAGCGGTTCGCCTTTTCCATCGTCTTTCCAAACAGTCAGCGGCCTAACCTACGCTTTCAATGGAGAATGTTACCCCAAGGTATGATCAACTCCCCTACCATCTGCCAGATCACAGTAGACTGAGCGCTAGCACCAGTCCGGCAGAGCAATCCAACAGTGTTGACTCTGCAATATATGGACGATATCCTGATCACCGCACCGTCAACAAGACAGGTAGACCAGCTAATATAATCCATCTCTGAGACCCTAAAGACAAATGGCTTCGAAATAGCGAGTGCTAAAATAAAAAAGGGACTGTGCGTGACCTTCCTAGGAGTGGGAATCACAAGCACATACGTAACCCCTCCCCAGATGAAAATATGCCGAGACATCAAGACGCTTCATGACATGCAGCAGCTGGTAGGATCCCTACAGTGGCTTTGCAACATCGTCCTGATTCCTCCCGAGGTCATGGACCCTCTAAACAACCTCTTGAAAGGAAAAGAACCCATGGGAGCAAAAGACCCTGACACCAGAAGCGACAAGCTCGCTCAACTTCATTGAACACCAGGTGTCAGTGAGCACACTCACCAGATGGGATCCAAGTGCACCGGTCGATCTGTACATGCACTTCACGAAAAAGAGGGGAGTGTGAGCCTTAGCCCAGGGACCCCCAACAAAGCCCAACCGATACAATGGGTGGTCTTGGGGAAATCGTCGCGTGCCTTTTCCTTGGGAGTTGAATGCCTCAGCAGCCTCATCATGAAAAGCAGGAAACTCACTCTGAGAAATCTGGGCATCGAACCTGCCAAGATATACTTTCCCTTCCGCAAACAGCTCTCCGTGCTGTCAACAACAATATCCGAATACCTGGCCTTGGCACTGGCAGGCTTCGGAGGAGAGATTTGCTATGCGGCAAAACCCCTTTTGGACTCGGCTGCTCTCCGTCATTGACATCGACCTCCCACCAAAGATAATGGACCGGTAGCAGGCAGGACCAACCATCTTTACAACTGCATCATTGCAGACCTCCACCGCAGCGGCAGTATGGCAGTCAGGAAAGCAATGGCAATGCGTCAAGACAACCGACCCCACGCTGTCAGTCCAACAACTAGAAGCAGCAGCAGTAGTGCTGGCGTGCGGGCTGTTCCCAGAAGAACACCTTAACATTGTGACTGACTCCATATTTGTGGCCAAGCTCTGCCCAGCCATGTCCAGAGCAGGTGTATCCGTGTCCACGGTGGCAACGATGCTAGAAGAAGCACTCTATTCACGGAAAGGCACCATATCAGTCATCCACGTCAACAGCCATGACCCGATCAAAGGGTTCTACCAGATTGGCAATGACAAGACTGACGCTGCCACAAAAGGCGTATGGACACTGAAGGAAGCCCGACAGCTGCATGAATCCCTTCACATCAGGGCAAAAGCACTTGCAAAGAAGTGTGGAATTTCTACCGCGGACGCAAAGCACGTTGTCGCCACGTGCCCTCACTGCCAGAAATCACCACTGTGGTTGAGCGGCGTCAACCCCAGAGGCCTCAAAGCCTCGGAAATATGGCAGACAGACTTTACACTGTGCCAGCTATTAAGACCCCGAGCGTGGCTCGCAGTTACCGTGGATACATACTGCGGTATGATCGTGGCCACACAGCATTCCAAGACCGATTCCAAAGCGACCATCCAACATTGGGTGACAGCCATGGCGTGGCTTGGAGTTCCAAAGCAAATCAAGACAGAGGACACAAACTTCACCTCAAAGAGGGTCCAAGCATTCGTCTCAAAATGGAACATCGCCTTGGTACATGGCATCCCGTACAACAGCACCGGACAAGCCATCGTTGAAAGAGCAAATCAGACTCTGAAAACTAAACTGGAAGTGCTAGCAAAGACAGAAGGCTTCACCAATGCCATTCCCTCGAGTGACCAGGCATGCATACTAGCAACCGCTCTTCTAGCGTTAAATCAATTCCCCAGGGGGGATGAAACAAACAGTCCTGCCCAGAAACACTGGGCCACTCGGGTACTAGAGACAGGTCCACGGGTAGTGATCAAAAATGAACTAGAGGGGTAGGAACAAGGTTGGAGGCTGGTGCCCACTGGGCAAGGGTATGCAGCCATTAGAAGGGATGGGAACATTAAATGGTGTCCACTCAAATCTATCAAACCACACCTTCAGAGTGAAGCTAATGAAAATTGTGAGACTTTGTTTGCAGGACTGGATCATCGGATGCCCCCGCAACCTGTAGGCCCCACTAGCGGGAAAGAGAGAGAGACCACCAAGCACCCCGGCATCACCTGAAAAGCTCGCACCCTCAAAACCAAAGCAGCAACGATACCTCTGTGTCATTCTGTTCCTTAGGGTTAGTGGGCGGAGGACAGGCAGACACAAAGCATTACCATCACCAGCCATTCAGGTGGGTTCTACGCCATCTCTCAAAGTGAGAGGGCCATAAAAGAAATTGTCACAGCCGACACTCCATCTTTTGAGTTTTAGGCTAAAAGACATTTTTCCCTTTCACACGGGATTCCCCAAATTTGATGAGACAGCATTGTTTCAAACATATTGGTGTCCCGCTTCCAACCCAGGGAAGAGTTACTGTAATTACCCAGGGTATGGATATTGTGGATATTGGGGGTGTGAAACTATTGTGACAAGCAATAGATGGAAGCCACAACAGCCAGATAAGTTCCTGCAAATTAACTATATTCCCCACAGCTGTATTGAACCAAAATTCAGCATGGATAAGGTAGTACTCATGCCCCAAGGCAGAAAGCAGCACACCTGCACCGGTTACAAAATGGCAATTTTGCAGCCGACCCATGATAGTTGGGCCACGGGCAAAGTTTGGACAGCGTTTGTTCATCATGATCGCCGCATCTGGGCAAACATACAAATTATCAGGTCCCCACCTTCAATATCCCAATCAGTCGGATCCAATCCGGTTCTTCAATAAGTAGACCCAAAAAAGAGATCACAGCCAACCATAACTCTAGCCACAGAACACAGATGCAGAAACTTACCTCCTCCCCAGCCGATCTCCTAGCCAGACCAACCCTCTACAACTCGTTCCTAAACGTGTTGAATGCTACCTTTCTATCGTTAAAACAATCTAACCCGAACCTTACAGAATCGTGCTGGTTGTGCTATGATGCACAACCCCCTTTTTACGAAGAGGTTGCTCTCGATCTCCCATTCATCTTTTCAAAGTCAAACAGTCCACGCCAATGTAGATGGGACAGCCCCCAGAGAGGCATTACCCTAAGCCAGGTCATGGGCCAGGGCAAATGCTTCGGCAATGTAACCTTGGCAAAACAAATGGGCAACTTCTGCTGGGAATTTGTCAAACTAGAGGAGGGAATTCCAGTGGGTGATTCCTGCTGCATCGGGAATGTGAGTCTGTCAACAGTCAGGGGTAAGCCCATGTGTACTCCCTGAACAAATTCGATCATTCTACCGACTTTCGTGTCCAAGTTCTCATTGTCCCCAGAGTTCTGTATAGCCAGGAAGAGGAAGTGTACCAGATGCTCGAGGAACCCAACCGGCTCCACAAGCGAGAAGTGGTAATGGGCATCACCATTGCAATGCTCCTCGGTTTAGGAGCTACCGGTGCTGCCACAGGCGTCTCAGCCCTCACAACCCAACACCAAGGACTGGCTCAACTGCAGATGACTGTCGACGAGGACTTGCAAAGAATCGAGAAATCCATTTTGTCCCTAGAGAAATCCCTTTCCTCACTCTCAGAGGTCGTCCTCCAAAACAGGCGAGGACTGGACCTTCTGTTCATGCAGCAAGGAGGCCTGTGTGCCGCCTTGAAAGAGAAATGCTGCTTTTATGCGGACCACACCAGAGTCGTCAGAGACTCCATGGCCAAACTGAGAGACCGACTGAACCTGAGAAAAATGGACAGAGAAGCTCAACAGGGCTGGTTCAAATCGTGGTTCAACCGTTCCCCATGGCTCACCACCCTAAATTCTACCCTAATAGGCCTACTCACTATACACTTACTAACATTAATCTTCGTCGCCTTGCATATTTAACAAATTAGTGCTATTCGTTAAAAAGCGTTTAGAAACAGTTAACATTATGCTCGTCGAACGCCGACAATTAGTTTTAGGCATGCCTGTTAATAACACATTTACAATCTTATACTAATCTTATCAACCCATGAAATTTTATAATGTCTAAATTTTATAAATTTATATGAATTTTACTAATCATGAGGGAGGGGGGAGATGTGGAGAGTTAGATATTTGCATACGGAAGATATCGGGTTGTGACGGACAGACAGGGACACATCTTCCCTCCACCCCTGGCGGTCAGACCCTTGCTCTGTACCTGGTCACACCTGGCAGGATGTGAGCTAATATAAATGACACTGGTAGCCCACCATAAAAAGCCTTGTGACTTCTGAATAAACACCATTTGCTGTCGGCCATATTGGTGTAAGGAGCACATGGACCGAGTGGCTCGGGGTTAGAGCTGCCGTGCCGGGTTGGAACCAGGTCACCACGCAACACAACCCATGAACTGAAATGGGGAATGGGCCCAGAGAGGAAAGTGCAAACAGAGAGAGGTTGTTTGCACATCAAGGAACAGGAGTGGGCAAGAGGAAGATATTTTTGTCAGGAAGAGGAAAGAAAGCAAAGGTGAAGCAGAGGAAATGCTTGGGGATTTTTTGGTATGGCTGCCAGGCAGCCCTGGCTCTGAGGAATAACGTCTGCAGTGGGACAAGAAACTCACAGCTCATGGGAACAAACTTTCTGGTTGACTTCAGAGGCCACAACAAACCTGAGTGGTTTCCCTCCTGTCCCCCAGCCCTTGCTGGCCCCAGGGGCTGATGGCATTTGTGTTCACTCAGCTCCATCTCCCCACAGCAGCACCATGGGGGTGCTGATGCCTGCTGTGTGCAGTGCAAACAGGAACTCCTGAGCCAGTGCTGCCGCGTCTGTGCCTGCAAGGATGTGGCACCTGTGTGAGCTGGGGGAGAGGCCAAGGCTGCAGAGGGGGATGTTGTTGGCAGGTGCATGAGGACGCTCTGGGACGCTGCCCTGGGCTGTCCAGTGCAGTGGGGATGGATCAGCCCCTGCTCTGCTGCTCCTTGCCAGGGTCTCCCCCTTGCAGGGACCTTGCAGAGCACCAGCCATGCTGTTTGCCCCCAGCCTGCCCATGGCCAGCCTGGGGCTGCTCACGGGGTTTTTCTCTGCTCAGCATTGGCCTGGCCAAGTGCTCTGGAGAGAGCCTGGCCAAGGAGCCTAGAGCCTCCAGGCCCTGGCCTGAGGTGTCAGCGCTGCCCCAGCAGTGCCCATGGCCTGTCCCTGCTGCAGCCCCGGCACTGCCACCACCAGGGCTGTGCCCCGAGAGCACTCAGGCCCTGCAGCAACACGAGGGGCAGGAGGGCAGCAGGGCAGTGGCACCGGAGCAACACTGGTAACAGCAAGTGCTGCTGCTGCTGGGCCCAGCTGCTGTGCCAGCACTGGTCTGCCCCAGCTCTGCACACAGACATTGCTGCTGCAGCTCCAGAGAAGGGAATAATATGTACATTTCAAGTGAAATCTTTGCTGGGGGATTTTTTAGTTAGTTAAAATCCACGAAAAGCACGGCCTTTCTTTGAGAAAATCTATGGCCGCAGGTAATGTGGAAAGAAACAAAATCAGAAATGGCACAAACAATGACATTACTTCTGGACAATATTCAATACCAAAACAAAGAAAAAGAACTTTCATGATTAAACCATCAAGAAGAATGAAGGATGACTTTCATTACAAGTGATTTGTAGAAGTTGGAAACCAGTTTAATATTTCTGAAAACGTCCAGTGATCAGTCTCCATATTGCAGCCTTCAGCTCCTTGTTCCTCAGGCTGTAGATGAGCGGGTTCAGGGCTGGAGTCACTACCGAGTACAGAACTGACAGGGTCAGGTCCACGGTTGAGGATGAGATGGAGGAGGGCTTCAGGTAGGCAAACGTGACAGTGCTCAGGAACAGGGAGACCACAGCCAGATGAGGGAGGCAGGTGGAAAAGATTTTGTGCCGTCCCTGCTCAGAGAGGATCCTCAGCACGGCCCTGAAGATCTGCACATAGGAGAAAACAATGAACACAAAACAACCAAATACAAAACAGAATGCAAACACAAGAAGCCCAAGTTCCCTGAGGTAGGAATGTGAGCAGGAGAGCTTGAGGATGTGTGGGATTTCACAGAAGAACTGGCCCAAGTCATTGCCCTGGCACAGGGGTACAGAAAATGTATTGGCTGTGTGCAGCAGAGCATTAAGAAAGCCACTGGCCCAGGCAGCTGCTGCCATGTGGGCACAAGCTCTGCTGCCCAGGAGGGTCCCGTAGTGCAGGGGTTTGCAGATGGACACGTAGCGGTCATAGCACATGATGGTCAGGAGGGAATACTCTGTTCCAATGAAAGAGGCACTGAAAAATACCTGTGCCACACATCCTGTGTAGGATATGTTCCTGGTATCCCAGAGGAAATTGTGCATGGCTTTGGGGACAGTGGTGCAGATGCAGCCCAGGTCAGTGAGGGCCAGGTTGAGCAGGAAGAAGAACATGGGGGTGTGCAGGTGGTGGATGCAGGCTATGGCGCTGATGATGAGGCCGTTGCCCAGGAGGGCAGCCAGGGAGATGCCCAGGAAGAGGCAGAAGTGCAGGAGCTGCAGCTGCCGCGTGTGTGCCAATGGCAGCAGGAGGAAGTGGCTGATGGAGCTGCTGTTGGACATTGCTTCAGTATGGGCATGGAGTCCTGTTGAAAGGAGACAGTGACAAGCAGAGACCAACTTTTTTGAGGCAATCCTCTGAAATTTTTTGGAATTCCTTCAGGTTTACTTCTCTTACTTTGAACAGTCATTTGCTTTTTTTTTTTTTAATTTGAGTTTGTGCTGCTGAGTTACTGCCTCATCTTCAGCATTGCTCTCAGCCTGAATACTGGGGAGCCCAGAAGAAGAACAGGGCTCCCTGTACCCCAGGGCAGTCACACCTGCTGGTCCCAATCAGCTGCCCTTTGCTCATTACACCTCCCTCTATTTCAGGGTTCTTGCACTTAAAACATGCTTAAAAAATAAAGTGGACTTTTAAATGTTCCAGTTTGAAAATCAATTTCTCTAAGTTTTTCTACCTATCCTTTTGCACCTTAAAAAGGAGTGTGTCCAGGGGTGGTCTGTCTCTCTGCTGCCTGTGGTTGTCCCTACTGGTAGCTGTTTCTCACTAGCCAAGCTTTGTCCCTGCCAGTGCTGCCAGAGCCCAGCCCAGCCCTGGGGGCTCAGCTCTGCCCTGCACACCCCTCCCAGCACAGGGCACTGCCCAGGGGCATCGCCCTGCCAGCAGGGCCTTGAGGGCAGCTCAGACCATCTCAGATGCTGCAAGCCAAGGTGCTGCTGCTGCTGCTGTCTGTAGGCAGAGGAGGGTGAGGAGGCACTTTGTGAGGGAGATGTGAGGCAGATCTGCTGATGCCCAGTGGGACAGTGCAGCAGTCTCAGTAACACAGACACACCTGACAGCCCCTTTCCCTTCCCTTCAGGAGAAAGCTGAGAGCAGCCCTGGCCGTGCAGCACCATCCCCACAGCAGGAGGAATCTGCCCTGATGGGGGTGGCTCCTTTCACCTCCAGCTTCTCCCCACAGTCCTTGGGGAGCCTGAAAGGCAGGATGAGAGCTGCCTCTGGCAGGTGGCACATGCCCTGGGCTGGCCAAGAGCCCTGAGGGCTGCAGGAGCTGCTGTGCAGGACAGCCCTGGGCAGCCCTGGCTGCAGCCCCAGCTTCAGCCCCTGCAGCCATCCCTGGCAGCAGGAGCCGTCCTGCCCTGTCCCTCTGTTGGTGCCCAGGGCAGCCCCGCTCTGCAGCACATCCTCCCCGAAACCAGAAATGTCAGCAGAGCCATCCTTACAGTCATATCAGTCCTGTCATGGGTCAGCTTTAGGAGATCGCTACAGCCAGAGACTTACTGTGTCAGAAGTGGTGAAGATTTCTCCATGAATGAGTGCAGAATTGTTCTTGCACCTGCTTTCATCCTCTGTATGCTTCACTCCACCGAGGTTCCTGCAGGCAGTGCCCTCAGTCCTGCTGGGCTGGAAGAGGAGCTGCTCCTCAGCAGAAATGTCTTTTTGAGGATCTTCTTGATTGCCAGGATCTCCCTCTATGCCAGGAGCCCAGCCCAGCTCACTGGCTCAGACACAGCACAATGACTTTAATGACCCTCTTAGGGTTTTGGTGCTATTTACATCAGAGACAGTCCCTCAGAGAGTGTTCAAAAAACTTTTTAAGAACTTGAAGTGAGATGGAAACTCCAAAGTTCCTTGAAGCTTTAATGGGTCCACTGAGGAACACCACTGAGAAAGTGTCCCCAGGTTCCAGTTAGAGAAGAACACTGGAGCAGTGATGACAAACAAGGTGACAGGTGAGGACAAACAAGGGAAAGGTGTCTCTGATGCTAAGCAAACCTGGATCTGTTTCAGGAATGCAAAGGGCCAAGGCCTGAGCCCCAGCCCCTGGCAAGGCACATCCTGTCCCTCCCTCATTGCTCAGGGCTCTTCCCGGGCCACTGGGCTCTGTGGATGTGCAATGCCAAGGGCAGGACCATGGGGCAGCCCCTGCCAGGCTGCTGAGCAGGGACAAGGAGGCAATGAGGCCCCAGCACAGCAAGGCTCACTTGTCCCCTGCTGGCCTCAGGCCCAGGGCCAGCAGCCATGGCCCAAGTGCTGCAGCAGTTGGCTCTGGCAGGACCTTTCAGCTGCTGCCCATCCCTGTGCCCTCTGCAGCCCAGGCTGTCCTACGGTGTCCATGCCCTGCACCTCTGTCCCTGCAGGCTGTCATCATCCCCCGGCTGCCCCACCTCTTTGGTCTATTCCTTTGCTGACAGCTCTGCCTCCTGCCTGCCCCTGCCTGGCCACACAAAGCCTTGGGCTTGATACCAAAAGGGATAATTCAATTTTTACCAAGCACATGAACTGTTATCACAGGAACAAGGCATGGAGAATCTGCTCTCCCAGCAGGGATTGTTGGAAGGCAATAAGAAGACATCTGGCTCAAGGGTGCAGTGACAGATAAATAAGTATTCAATCTGGGTAATTGGGGTGTGTTTTATGGAAATGGGTAAATTGTAATACACATGGAGTGTCTGAATATAAGCAACTCACTTGTAGAATCACATTACAGCATATAGTTAGGAGTTATCCCATGCTGGATCTGAGGCATGAAGAAATTATGTCCTCTTCAAAACCAAATTGCTGTCAAGGAGTCTTATTCTGGTATTTCAAGACTTGGTGACAGTGTGGCCTCTCAGAACTGAGGATTCAACTGTGACACCTTGGAACCTCATGGAACCAAGGGGCCATTGCAATGCAGGAGACCCTCATGGAACCAGGGACACCACTGTGACACTGAGGAACCTCATGGATACAAGGGGCCATTGTTACACTGTGGGACCCTTGGAACCACGGGGACCATACAGACACAGTGATGCACCATGAAACAAAGGGGCCATTCTGATACTGCCTGGCCTCATGGAATTAGGGGATCAATTGTGACACTGTGGGGCCTCATAGAACAATGGGGACTATTATGACACAGAATCACAGAATTAATAAGGTTGGAATAAATCTTTGAGATCAAGTCCATCTTATGACCTAACATCACCTCATCAACTAAACCATGGTATGAAGTGCCACATCCAGTACTTTTTTAAATGCCACCAGGGACAATGACTCCACCACCTCCCTGAGCAAAAGATTCCAGTTCCAAATCACTCTTTTAGTGAAGAATTTTTCACTGATGTCAAACCTAAACTACCTCTGGCTCATCTTAAGACTATGTCCTCTTGTTCTCTCAGCGGTTACCTGGGAGAAGAGACTGACCCCCACCAGACTACAACCTCTGTTCAGGTGGTTGTAAGAGTCTCACTGGAGACCATTGTAGCCATTGGGGCCACTGTAGCACAGCAGGGCCTCATGGAATCAAGGGGAGGACAGTGACAGTGTGGGGCTCCATGGGACAAAAAGGCCATTGTGACACCGTGGAACAAAAGGAGCATTGTGACACTGCAGGGCCTCATGGAACCAAGGGCACAGGAGTGACATTCTGAGCTCCAAGGTCACAAGAGCGACACTTTGAGCTCCAAGGGACCAAGAGGGCATTCTCACACTGCAAACCAAGGAGACCATTGTGACACTGTGGGGCATCGTGGAACTGAGGGTCCATTGTGACACAGCACGGCCTCATGGAACCATGGAGTTCATTTGTGCAATTTGAGGCTCTGTGAAACAAAAGGGACACTTTGGCATCTCAGGGCCTTATGAAACCAAGGAATCCATAGTGACACTGTGGGGTCTAATGGAATCAATGGTCTGTTGTGACACTCTGCAGGGCCTCATGGAATCACGTAGACTATTGTGACACTTTGCAGCCCCATGGAACCAAGGAATCCATTGTGACGCTGCAAAGCCTCATGGAATCCTGGAGGCCATGATGACACTTTGAGGCCTCATTGAATCAACGGGATCCGCAGGGCTCCATAGAAACAAGGAGACCGTTCTGCCATTGTGAGTCCCCATGGAACCAAGGGTCCATTGTGATACTGTGCTGTGGGAAATGCAGGCACGGAGAGCTCTGCTGGGCTTTTGTGTACAGGATCAGAGATAGAGATGAATACAAGGTTTGACCTAAGACCTTGGAGAAGGCTTAGAGAATTACAGCATTAAAGTGAAACAGACATGAAACAAGAATATAAGTTGATAGGTGTCACGGTGTGACTTCGGGTTTGCCAACCTTAATATATTTAATTTCTTTCTGAGACAGGACCCAGGAGTAGAGACAAGGCAGGCTCAAAACTTAAAAAGGTACAAGAATAAATTTATTAATAATACAAAAAGAAGATATAGCATTCAGGATAAAATTCCTAGATTGTTCCCTCCTTCCCTTCATTCTACATTTCTTACCAACATACATACAGAGAGAGCACTTCAGTCAGTTATACACTCAAATAATCAGTTCAGTTTACTTCAGAGAGAAAAGTCCCTTTTCTGGTTATGGCTTAGGGGGTGTCTTCACCTTCACAGTCTGCGTTTATCCGAGACCCACAGAACTATGAATTTTCCTCCCATTTACACAGTTCTTCCAGAGCCGTGTTATGGGTTACGATGCACACATGGGGGTACCACCTCTAAAGGCAGGCTACTAAAAAAAACCAGAATTCGTTTCATCTGCTTCTGTATTAAATGTCTCTGTTCATATTCCAGTTCCAAAACAGAGACCCCCATTCCCTCGGGGCAAAGGATCCTTTTCTCAAATCTTTCAACCCTCCATGTATTTTCCACAGTTTAAAGGAACTTTAGCAAAGTCACAATCCCCACAGCCCACAAAAAAGGTTTTCAGCTACTTGCATCTTTTCAATCTCTTCCCACCAGGAACTTTGTCTTCATCCCGCTGACTTCCGTAGCCTCCATGCTTCATTTCTTCTCATTCAGGGGAATTCAGGAGGTCCGGGGTTCCATCCAGGCATAAAGAAGTTACAATTGTATCCAGATGACGAAGAAACAAAAGTGGGCAGCTGGAGTTCTTCTCTGCCACGTGGAAAGGCGAGCCGAGCCCAGCCGGCGGGGCCAGGGCCATGTGGCTGGTGCTGGGGCCATGTGGCCGGTGCTGGGGCCATGCGGAGCCCGGGGGCCCCCAAGCCAGGGGCTCCGCGCAGAGCCGGTGCTGGGCCGGGCCGGGCCGGGCTGGGCTTCCCCCCGCCGAGCCCGGGGCCGGGGTTCTGAGCCGGGCCCCCCCCCCGCAGAGCCGGGGTGCCGGGCCGGACCCCAGACCGAGCCTGGAGCCGGGCCGGAGCCCCCAGCCGGGCCTCCCACCCCCCCCGGAGGCCGGGAACCGAAAGAGCTGAATCAACTCGATGCAATTGTGATTTGTGAAAGCGAAACAACCTTTTCACTGGTTTCCCGAGCCGTCCATCACCAAATCAGCTCTCTGATTGGTGCCAGCAGCCCACAGGGGAAGCTCCCAGAGACGGGAGAGTGCCCCCCACTCCCCACCCCATGGAGCCATCCCCGAGGTGAAACCACCCATCCCCCACACCATGCGAAACCAACACAATAGGTTAAGCAGAAATATGTTTTACACAAATAGAAATATGTATTATGTAAGCAAATCAATATATTAAGATAGTAAATGATTTTAAAGTTTAGCAGTAAAACCTGTTAGAAAATTAGCTAGAAGTTCAAGATGTATCAATGTAAATTCGTGCAGTGTTATATAATTGGTTAAAAATATAGCATTGCATCAAAGCCATGAAAAGCAATGCAATTAATGATTGGTATAAAAAGACACAAGCAAGCTTTGTAGAAGTTTTTGATTGCCTTAAAGTTATATAAAGCATTGTAACTAATAATTAAGGGGATTCTGATATTATGATGTTTTAATTAACACCTTTAATGTCTCACCCTTTCATGAGGCTGATGCCATGAGGCAATAAACCATCTTTTACAAGGTCTCTCAGTTTCCCGTCTCTTGTAATATTTACATCCTGATACTGTGGTACCAAGGAGACCCCTGTGACACTGCAAGGTCTCATGGAAGAAAGGGGGCCCATTGTGGCACACCAAGGACTCGTACAGCCAAGGGGCCTTTGTGACACTGCAAGGCCTCATGGAATAATGGAGACCATTGTGACACTCAGTGGCCTCATGGAACTAAGGGGCCATTGTGTCATTGTGCAGTCCCATTGAACCAAGGAAAGCATTCTGACACTGCAAGGCCTCATGAAAGCAAAGGACCATTGTGGCACTGTGGAGCCCCATGGAAACAAGAGGCCAGTGTGACACAGCTGGGCCTTATGGAACCAAGGATCTAATATGACACTATCATTGTGACACTGCAGGGTCCCATGGAAACAAGGGAACAGATAACAGTCTGGTTGGCTTGGCCTGACTGGTCTAATTGCCCTCGGCATGTTCAGTGAGAAGACAAAAAATTGTGCACGATTCAAAGTGAATCAACCAAAAGCTGTTTATTGTGGTTCCAAACCTTGTTTATATTTACTTCTTATCTTGGATTACACATTCACACATTATTTTATTAGTTGCTCTACTTTGTCCACGCATCTCTTGATTTTTAGTTCTTTATTGTCCACGAGGCAGGCACGTGTCTATTTCTTCATCTAATTGACTGCTATCATAAGTGTCATTTTATTCGGGTTGACACCCCTGTGTTTTTCTGCAATTTTCTGCTTCTTCTTTCTTCTTGCTACATCAGCTTTTTTATCCACAGAGATGACTTCATTGAGAAGGTTAGGCTGGTTCATTTAGGACATGTCCATTTTCCTGTAAATATGATCCTACAATTCCCCCTTTTTATTGAACCAGCCAAACCTTCTTTATAGCATTTGCAACCATGTTGGTAATTCCCCTAAGTATACCTGGCACAATCATTAATATCAACACTATTACAATCAACATGCTAAGTCCGTGGATCAGAATCAAGATCCAGTAATTACCCAACATTTAAGCCGTTCTCCCAATACTCCAACTCTGTTAATTTTTTCAAATTCTCTTTCAATTGTGCTATTTTCATTTGAATTGATTCTTAGTGAAAGAATAGAAAGGTTCATACAATACATTCCTTAAAAATCCTGACATCCATGTGCTTGAGCTAACAATAAAAAATCAATAGTTGCTCTATCTTGTAAAGTTGCATGCCTTATGATGTCTACATCAGTTAAAAGCTGTGATAGCCCTTCAGACGTTAAGTTTATTTTTTAGCGATCCAACATCCTAATTTGTTGAGTGTCTTAAATGCCTTTTCTGCTACAACTTGGGGTAAAAAAGTGTTTAGAACACATGCAGGTTCATCCCAAAATTCTACTGTATCATCACAGTCATAAGTGATTCATATCTCTTTTTTCCTTGCTTTTGTAACATTCCATATCATGTGATTCAGTAACTGCTTATGGTCTGGCCTAAACGTGGTCAATTTTCCAATATTAACTGCGGCAATTTGACACAAATCAGTCCACCTTGTCCACCATACCAACTCTTGCACAGGTGTTAATATCAGTCTAGCTATCTGCCTGCTATGAAAAGGGGTTAAAAGTGATCCAGTAAAAATATTCTCAATAAAGTTTTTTGTATAGGGGGAGGTTAACCCATACTGCAAACCAACTGTTTAGCTTCTTTAATAATTTTCCATTCTAGTGTGAACCACATATTTGGATGCCTCTCTCCATTCGTGTCACTCCCCCCAAAGTGTACTGGATACACCACTGGAATAAATTCACCCTCAATCTTTATATTCTTTATTAGTCCTTTCCACAGCAGTCTAGGATCATTGTTGGCTCCATCTGTCTTTGTGTTGTAAGTCCCTGTCAGCCGATCCATGGCTGCCACATCGTCTCGTATGAATTGCTCATTCAGTTTTTGTTGTTGTTCCAACTCCCACAATTTGTAAATAATTCCAAGGCCCGTGTAGGTTGATCACCCATCGCCTGCCAAGTACACTGGCCATTGGGTACCGGCAAAGATGATGGAGGCAGCGATGGGTACAGGCGGTGGGTACGAGGGGCAGGTTTGGTGGATTGCAGCTCCCTGTCCCTCGGGCTTTTCCATCAACTCATTTTGTGCCAAGCTCAGCATCTCTTGAAGGTTAACAATGCCTGGTCCTATTCTGGAGAAAAGTTCAGTACTGTCTGTCACCCTCCTACTTTTTCTTCTTCCAGCAGTGCTGCCGATGGAGGAGCAAAGGAAGGAATGCCAGGGTCACTGCCAAATATTTTTACTGGATTTGCAGACAACGAGTACAGCCTTAGAGTGACATTGCTTTCTGCCTTCATTTCCTGGATTACAGTAATAATCAGTTTCCAAGTTGTTGCTAGTTCTTTTGCCTCCTTTGATCCATTACTTACTTCATCCCATAGAAGCTGTTCTATTTGTTCCCATGTCTCTATTTTAAATGCAACATTCACTTTTGTGGACACTCCATGTTCCCTGCTTCATAATAACAGTTTTCTGAGGATACCCTCATCACATTTAACCCCTCTTTTAGAAAGGATATTGAGGAGAAACTTCACTATTGCACTTTCATTATTAGTTAAAATTTGTCCCATCTCCTCCTCCCAGCTGCTCACCTCACAAGGCACCAGTTCCAACATACGTTAGTCAGTCCCAGGTCGTCCTTCGACCTGCCAGTCTCAGTCCCACTGAGCCATGCCCCAGCCATACTCTCCTGGGTTTTTCTGCTGCCTTCCCTCTGATTTGGATTACATCAGGGTCACCATCTGAGGAGAGAACACAAATGGTTCAGCATGATTGAATGTGAATCAAGCAAAAGGCGTTTATTGTGCCTCTAACTATTGTTTATATTTACTTCTTATCATTGATTATACAGTCATATATATTTAACTGTTTGGTCTGCTTTGTCCACGCATCTCTTGATTGGTAGCTCTATATTGTCTACAGGGCAAGCACACATCTATTTCTTCATCTAATAGGTTGATACTATAAGCATCATTTTACTCAGCCTGACAGCCCTATGTTCTGTCAGCAACTTTCTGCTTCTTCTTTCTTCTTGCAACATCAGCTTTTTTACCTACACAGATGACCTGTTTCAGAAGGTTTAAACTGGCTCATTTAGTATATGTCCATTTTCCTGTAAATATGGTCCTACTTATATGGTCAAGGTTCTAGCAGTTTCTTTGTTCTTTGTACCCTCATTGGTCTGTAGCCCTGTCTGTTTACCCTTGTGTTTCTCTACTGGTCACTGTAATCTTTTCCTGCCCACCCCTTCAGGTGATTGGATGTTGCTGTTGGCTCCTCCCCCTTGTACCAGTATATAATCCTGGACTCTCTACCTCTCCCTGTCTTTTGTCCCTGGACTCTTTCAGTGTGTAGGTGAAATAAACTACCACTGTAGACCATACAAACACCCTTCCTGCCTCCACCATTTCAGATAACCAGCTGCTGTGTGTGAGTGTGGTGTTTGCATGTGCTTGATGGAGTGCTCTCTTCATGGGGACACTTCAGGAAGGTTGCAGCAACCTACCATCTGCCCGTGCTGCAACATATCCCCATCCATCTGTTTGGCCCTGAAAAAAGTTCTGCACCTTTAGGACTGGCTCTGAGAGTGAAGGGAGGAAAGACACAGCACACAGTTTGTGTGGGCAGAAGTTTCATCTTCACTTCCCTGGAATTCTTTCACTCTCTTGGTGCATGTTGTTCTGCAGCACAGACAGTGAGCAGGAGAAGAGCTTTCCTGTGCTCTTAGTTGTTTTTGTTTTTTTTAGCTAGCTGAGGCAGAGAAGTTCCCCAGGCTGTGGCTGTTCCTTTTCAGGGAACTGTTCAGCCCTGCTCAGGTGCAAACACCCAGAAAAACACAGGAGCTCATGCTGTGTCCCACCAGGGCCCAGGACAGAGCATTCCAGTACTGGAGAGGCTGATAGAGACTGAGTGAGCTGAGCCACACCCCACAAAAGGACTCTCTCCAACCACAGAAATACTTTCAGAATTTGCCATCTCTTCAGAGCAACTAAAGATTTCATTATTTAATATTATTTATTGTCTCATGTATGTGAGTACTTTGGTTATTAATTAAACAGTTCCTTCCACTTTGTTGGGTCATAAAAATTACAAGAGATGGGGAAACTGAGAGACTTTTTAAAAGATGATTTATTGCCTCATGGTATTAGTCGCATAGAAGGGTCAGACTTATGGTGCTACATTTAATGCCATAATATCAGAAGCTGTCTAATTCTTAGTTACAATGCCTTATGTAAGTTTTTTAGCCAATCACATACTTCTATGAAACTTAGTAGCATCCTTTCATGTCACTCATTAATTACTTTGCTTTTCGTGGCTTTGCCGCAATGCATAATTTCTTAATCAATCATGTAACAGTTTGCAAACCTACATTCATACATCTTAAGCTTCTAACTAATTTTATAATACATTTCATTGTTAAACTGTAGAATCTTTTACTCTCTTACTATTGTTTTGCTTGCATAATGCATATCTCTGTTTGCATAAAACGTATTTCTACTTAAATGACAAACATATATCCTTGTTTCATATCTGTTTCAATGTTCTAATTCTCCAAGCTTTCTCCAAGGCCTTAGGTCAAACACTGTATCCATCTCTGCCTATGAGCCTCTATGCACAAGGCCCTGAGAGCTCTCTGTGCTTGCTATTCCCACATGTCCCCCTCCCTTTTGAACCAGCTACTCCCTTGATAGCTTTGTCAGTCATTTGCTGTATACACTGAAGCAGACAAGGCACCATTATTAATACAACTATTATGACAAGCAATAAATACAGACCCAATTCTAGAAGTTCTTTTCACCAAGGTGAAAAATTCCATCCATTAAACAAGTCATCTAACCAAGATCCATTGTTAACCCTAATCTTGGAAACTCCTCCTTTTAATTGCTGTATTCTTTTATGGATGGATTCCATGATGATCAGATAAGATTCATACAACACATTCCATTGAAGTCTTCACACCCATGTCCATGCGCTAGTAAGAGAAAATCAATTGCAGCCCTGTTTTGCGAAGTTGCATGTTTCATGTCTTTGACATCAGCTAACAAAACACTCAGTGCAAGAGAAGTAGCATTGGTTTGCTTAGCCAACAACCCAGTGTATCCGACTGCTTTAATGCTACTGCAGAGGCAAGCTGGGGTAAAAGTGTGGATGATGAAAGTCTTTTACCAAACCCCAAGGTTCGAAATCCTCTTTACATTCTGATTCATACTGATGAAAAAACCTTTTCCCTCTGTGTCTCTTTTCAGTGATCATTTTTATACTCAGTGTTAGTAAAGTAAGCCTCCCCAAGGATGTGTGATGGAAAAACAGGCCAAGCAAGTATTGGGTAAGTGTAGTTACACCAAAAAGTCTGGTTTCTATACACTTGCTGATGGGGGGAAACATCTTTGATCACCAACGACACTTTCCCTGGACAGCTGAATTTAACACAAAAATCCATTTTTACTGAGCTAAGAAGATCTGTTTCCTGAGGCTCTGAGGATGCTGGGGAAGGTCTCCTGCGCCATGATTCCAGGATCCTACAGAGTTGTGATCCCAACTCCACATGCTGCTAGTGCTTTTACTTCCTAAAGCACAAATTGTCTTGATCTTTTCTGGCCATGCATACACAAGCAGCCCCACTAAACAAGTGGAAAAGGGATTTTCTGGGGTTGTAGTGGCTAAATATACAGTGTCCTAGCTTGATGCATTTGCTAAAGTCACCTAAACTTTTATTCTGGGCTGCCTAATGGGCAATGTCACAGTACTAAAAGCAAACACAACAATAAAACAGTAAAAATCTAATATTTGACTTAGTTGCATGCTTCTCTTTTATTTGTAGCAAATCTTTTACACATTCTTTTTTTGTTTTTTTTCCCAAACTTGCTCTGGGAGAGAACAAAGATAAGGCACTAAATTATTTTGTTTGCATTCAACTTTACAAATTTGTGTATTTCCTGATTCTTTCAAAAATTCTTTTCTGCACTCCTCTCTGAGAGTGGACATACAGGGGCTATTTCTTTCTTCATGACCTACTACAACGAAAAACTCAATGACTTTATACCTTGTTTCTGACTCTAAAATAAAATAACACAATATACACCAGGCTTTTGCTAAAGAAGCTCTATGTTACCAGTGATTCCCACACTTTTTCCTTTGGCATAAAACCCAAGGTTCACAATTTTTGCAGATGGGGCAAAAAACATCAGTCCTTAACTACAGTCTCTGTGTTTCTCACCTCTGCGTGCTTATTTCTCTGTTCATGGAGTGTTCAATGTGTTTCTGCATGTAATATGGCTTCACGTTCTTTGCTGGAATCCACTTAGGTCCTGTTCCTGTGGAAACACAAGCATTACCCTTTTGCCCCAGGTTAGTAGAGAAAACGGACCCTCAATTTGTCCTGTTTCTGGGTTTCTAATTAAAACTAAAGGATTTTCTTTAAACTTTGCCTCTGTACTATTGGAAAAAAACTAGAATTGTCAGATCTGGCTTTGTAATGGAACTGTTTAAAAAATTAAAAACATACAAAGCTTTATTTAACTGCATCTGGGGAGTTGCCTGTCTTACTCCACCGTTCTGTTTATCTAAAAGAGATTTCAAAGTGTGCTGTGTTCTTTCAATAATAGCTTGACTCGTGGGAGAGTAGGGAATAACTAAAATCTAGTAAACACTCCAATCCATTAAAAACATGGCTGATTTTTGAGCTGTATGTGCACGACTGTTGTCTGTTTTTATTTCCAGAAGTACTCCTAACAAAGCAAATAGTTGTAAAACATGTTGACAAGCATGATTAGCTGTTTCTTGTGTGTGTAAGGAGGCAAAAACTGCACCTGAAAAAGTGTCTACTGATACATAGATGTTTTTAAAATGGATGTTTGGTCATATCTTTTTGCCATAATTGCAGGCTTTCAACACTCATGGGTTAACAGATCATTTGAACATAGGCGGTTGCACAAGTTGACAGTCAGGACATGCATTTATAATTGCTTTTGCTTGATCCTTAGAAATACGAAATATTTGCATAAGAGCTTCTGTATTTTGATGAAAATGGGCATGAATTAATTTATCTTGTTCAAAAATGTTAGGCAAGGTAGTTTTAACAGCCATTGTCAATTTTTCTGCTCTTGCGTTTCCTTCTGCTAAGAATCCTGGAAGTGATAAATGTGGCCTAATATGGAAAACAAAATATTTGTTAGTTCTCTGTTGTATAATTCCATAAAGACATGTAAGATAATGACACAGATTATCATTGTTAACATATTTTCTAACCGATCCTTCTATTCTTCTAACAATATTAGCAACATAAGTGGAATCTGTAATTAAATCAAAAGGTTCTTGAAAGAGTGGAAAAGTTCTGACAACTGCTGCGAACTCGACAATTTGAGGGGAGTCCTCTACTGTTTGAATGTTTGATTCCTATGACTTAGTTTTCTGATTTCGCCATACTATTACTGATTTGTGTGTTTTCCCTGAACCATCAGTGAAAATTGTTACAGCGTCTAAAAGCACTTCACTCAACACAGGTTTTTCTCTAAACTTCAGCTTGGCTTGCAATAACCTGTGACTCAGAAAGTGGATAGAGCAAGCACATGAAAAACCTAACAATGCAATTTGTAAGTCTTCTGAATTTTGCAAAGCCCAATCAAAATATTCTTCTTTCAAGGGAAAATAAATCACTCCAAATTCTTGGCCTAGTGTAGTTAGCAATCTTGCTCTTGCTCTGATTATGATCTGAGCAATCATTTCTAACATAAAAATTGTCTTTGGGCACCTGTGAGGCAAAATAAATCCACTCAATTATTAGCACGTCTTTTTCAGAAGTGTCCCATTGAAAAATGTGACCATAAAAATTGCAGTTGTTCTCCTAATATCCCTAGAAAAAAAAATTGAGAAATAGTACATCTGTGTGCTTGTCGTTCTTGAAGAGCTTCAGCAATTTTTTCAAGAGTATTTTCAGCTTCAGGCATAAACGTTCTAGGAGTTTTAATATTGCAGTCTCCTCTTCATGAATCAAGAAGTGGTGCACGTTCATCATTAGTAATTCCCAAAAGAGGTCTAATCCAATTAATTTCTCCCAGAATTTACTGTAAATCTTGCAATTGGTAGCATTAGTAGCAAGTTGTATTTTTTGTGGCCTATTGCAGCCGTTTTTGACTATTCTGATATTTGCCATACTAAATACTTCCATGGTGAGGTTCCTTGTATTTTTGATTTAGAAATTTCTAGTCCAGCATTCTGAACTTCTGTAATAAGACAGTCGAGAATCATTTGCGTCTCTCCTTGTGATGGTGCTGCAATAAGCAAATCGTTCATGTAATTAAAGTCATTGCTTGAGGCTATTTCTGCCTGGCTTTCTGTTAACACAGCCTTGGAAAATTCTCAGATTGCTGAGTTGTTGCTGTGTTGTCGCACGGTGGCACTGCGCACTCATTTTTGAGTTTCCCGACAAGTTTGCATTCTGTCTCCCGTATCTTATTGGCATAGCTAAAAGTTTTTCATGTACTAAATCAAGGTCACTGTCTTTGATTGCTTTACACCCAATATCAGCACAATCTGTCAGCTTTAAGTTGTTTTTGGACAACTTTTAATTTTACTAGACTTAAGGGGTCTCTGGGGTCAGGAAGAAACATATCAGTGTCTTTCTTTGAATTAACCTCTTCTTCAGCAGTAGAATCACTGTCTTGCCGTTGCATACTCACAACAGACTTACAGCTTTCAATTTTTTGTTTTTCCATTCATTAGCAGTTTTGGAAGCATCTAAAGGTAACACAGACGTGGTAGAGGCGGCAGCTACAGGAACAGCAGAATCTGAAGATCGAGACCAAACCGGGGGAGAAGTTGAAGGAAGCACTGCAGGCAGACTAGGCTGTTTACTGAAAATGTCAACAAGTATACTGCTTATTTGAGTAATTTAGCAGCCATAAAATCTCCATAGGTGGTCTCTTCATAAAGTTTTAGTGCTACAAAGTCCCAAAGAGACTTGGAGAAAGCAGAGGCAAGGACAGTGTCTGCAAAATTTTTCTATGCCCAGTATAAAAGGTCTTTTGATTTGGCACAGGATGTGAATTAGATCTTATCAAAGCTTTTAAATGAATATAAATGTCTCTCTGTTCCCTGAACATTTCTTGTCCCGTGTTCCCCAAAGCTCACCTGTCATCCTGTCACAGGTCTTCTTTAGACAGGCTCCAGCTGGGCACAACCACAAGCTCAGTTTTCTGGTTTTTTTCAACAGACAATTGAGTCTGTTCCTCCATCATTTCAGGAGCAATTAAATCCACTGATTTTCTGTTTCATTCCAGTAGCCTTTAACTCTCCATGCCTGCATTTCCAAACATTGGCACCTCCAGTCCTCTGGGACCTCCCCGGTGAGCCAGGACTGATGATAGATGATGGAGAGCAGTTTGGGGAGCTCAACCAGCAGCTCCCTCATCCCCCTAGGATGGATCTCATCTGGTCCAGAGAGATCTGTGAGCATCTGAGTGGCTCAGCAGGTCACCAGCTTCTTCCTCCTGGATGACAGGGTGTCGTGGTTTAGGGCAAATTTAGGGAGAAAATCTCTGAATGGGGTCCCTCTAGGAAACAGATTCAAGCAGTCCTCCCAACTGGTTAGAGGAAATATTTCCTCAGTGAGAAGCGGAAAAAATGGCTGTTTATTTAACAGATAAAACACTTCTCAGCACAAAAATGAACAATACTAAGCAGCAAAACCTCTCATTGCTCTGAAGAGATGACAAATTCAGAATGTCCCTTCCATGGGTTGCAGCCCAGCTCACTCAGTCTGTTCTCAGTCCCTTCAGCTCTGGGAAATGCCACGGCCCAGGCCAGGCCTGGTGGGCCACAGGTGTGAGCTCCTGGTGCTCTTCTGGGTTTTCAGTACAGAGCAGGTTCAAACAATTCCAAAAAAAAGGAAAAAAAAACCCCACAGTTCAGGGAACTTCTCTGCCTCAGCTAGTCAAAAACTAACCAAGAGCAAAGGAGAGCTCTCTCCTGCTGTCCACTGCTAACAACAGAGTCTGTGTGAAAGATGCAGGGGAGCAGGTACAGTCTCTGATAACAAAATCTGCACCTTTCTCTTCCCCTTCACTCCTGGAACCAGTCTTAAAGCTGCAGCACTCAATATTCAACACCAACAGAACAGAAGCCCCAACACACAGGGGCTCTGTTCTGCTCCCTGTCCCCATCTAGCAGCTCAGAACACTTGTCCTGAGAAGAACCTGGCTTATTGTTTAAAACTGAATAAAAGAAGGCGTTAAGTTCCTCAGCCTTCTCCTCATCTTTGGTAACCATATCCACTCCAATATGGAATGGAGATTGGTCTCACCCCTCCTTTAGCCATTAATGTATTTATAAAATAACTTTTGTTATCTTTCACAGACATGGCCAGGTTAAGTCCTAATTGCTAATTTGCCTCTCTAATTTTCTTTTTGCATGACCTAACAATATCCTTAATCATAACCTCAGTCGCCTGCCCTTCTGTGCAAACGAGATGCATCCTCTTTTTCCCCCCAAGTTCCTCCAAAAACCTGCATGCGCAGCAAGGCCAGTAAATTTCTTTGCTGACTCACCTTTTTGCACACTAGGACAGAATGCTCCTTCTCCCTTAAGATTTCTTCCTGGACACCTTTGTTTTTAAGGGCTGTTTCACTTAAAAAATCAGTACGTCATTTGGTACTCTCCAAATCTGTATCACGAATGCAGGTCAAAGTCTGCTCTCCTTATGTCTGGGGAAGAAATTTTGTTGATGCCCTCCTTCCACACAACATTGCAAACTCTATTATTTCATGGTCACTGTACCCCAGGCGGCCTCCAACCACCCCATCTCCCACCAGCCCTTCTCTGTCTGTGAACAGCAGGAGACAGAGCTTTCCTTGGCAGTGGGAGTTTTACCAAAAATTCGGTAACATAAAAAACTCCTTGACACCCATGTAGCATTAAAAAGCAGCATTCTTTATTTGGCTGGATGCTCAGGGGACAGCCCCTCCTGAAGCTGTGCATGCTGAGTACAGGAAAGTTTCTGTTTATATTCTGTGTTTTGCACACATATCCATTGATTGTCCTGGACTAAACACACATATGATAATCATTTCCCCCAGATCATTAACATATTTTCTCTCCTCTTTACCCATGTGTTCTTCTGTTCTGGGAGTCTCTCTGGTGGTCCCTGATGGTCGTGGACCCCAATGTTCCAGTCAGCCTGGCTGAGTTGGCAGGACACTGAGGCTGGTGAATTCCACTTCCCCTTCTTACACAATGGGCATTGTATGGTTTCCAGAGGCCAGTGGTTTTGGAGAACAAGCATTGAGTTATCTCACCTGGGGTAGGCAATTTATCATCTGGTAACATGAGGTGACAGAGTGGGCTATGACATCACAGAGTGGGCTATGTGAGGTCACTGAGCAGCTACGACATCATAGGGTGTGTCTGTGCCATGACAGAGCAGACTGTGACCTCACAGGGGGCTCTGTGACATCCCAGCAGGGCTGTGTGAGGTCACTGAGTTGGTCACTCTGCCTCAGCCCCCTTCACAGTTTCCCCAGAGAAGTCCAATGCTGTTCATGCCCAGCAAGGTCCCCTGTCCCTCTGTATCCCCCAGGCCCACCTGGAGCCACAGCCTCCCCCAAGGATGTTCCACAAATCAACCCCAGAGCCTGACACAGGGACAAGGGGCCAGGGCTGTGTGACCAGGACATCAAGGACGTGGATTATCCAGGTCACTGGGGCCTGGTTGGGCTCCCCAGGGCAGGAAAGATGTCTGGCAGCTGGAGCAGGGTGAGGGAAGGGCCTCCAAAGTGGGGATGGAGCCCTTTGGCTGTGAGGAAAGGCTGAGGGAGCTGGGCTTGTCCAGCCCGGGAGCAGGGAAGGCTGAGGGGCTCCTCATGCCAGCCTGGCAGTGCCACCCAGGAGGTGATAGAGAACACAGAGCCAGGCTCTTCACTGGGGGGCCAGGGGGGTGACAAAACACACAGGGTTGAAGGTGAATGAGGGGAGATCAGACAGGACATGTGGAAAACCTGGACTCAGACAGGCTCTGAGATGCTGCCCTCGCCCTGGCCTTTGGGATTTTCAAATTCACACCAAAGCAAGCTTTAAACCACTTGGTCTGACAGTTTCTAGCAAGTTGAGCTGCAGACTTGCTTAGGTTCTTTTCCAATCTCAGCTCCCTGATGATCCCAGGAACGTGCTGCACAGAAATTTGGAATGGGCCGGAGCAGATGGTTATGGGATGGGAGCCCTCTGAGGCTGTAGGGGACCTGCAGCTTCTGAGGTGCACAAGCACATCTCATAAGCTGGCGCATTTGAGTACTTGAAGAAATGTCAAAGTTTTCCCACCAGGAGAGTACAGAAATTTCCTGGAACTCTACTGATGGCAGGAGAAGAAATACTGATCTCCCCTTCTACCTGTGTTACCACCATACTGTCTATTCTTTCATGTCCCTCTTCATTTGGGTGATTCCACCTCTCCTGTTTGAATGGCCATGTCTAAGGACATCTCTTCACTAGACCAGGTGGTTCTATGGCCATCCCATTGCTCCCAGATTGCCTCCTCCAGTTGTTCTCTAACGTTCCACAGTAGTCAATATATTAACTGTGTCTACATCTATCACAGAATCACCTTTTCTAATGCCTTTGTCTAAAAATGTTCCTGTATGGAAATCCCTTGTGCATGAAGGACACATCAGATAATGCTTTGCCATTGCACAGAGCTGAGGGGAAAACTGTGATGTTTATGGAAGTATATAATTGTTACATTTTTTTATATTGGCCATGAAGACAAACCTGTCTATGGCTCTGAGTCTCACAAGTTCCTGACCCCCAAAGGATACAAACCTGATGAGTTGTGGTTCCCACTCCAGCAGTGGCATTTGCACCTCCCTCCATCCCCACAGCAGAGCTCTCTTGTCCCAGAAAGTGCCTGGCAATGCAGGGATGAAGGAAACAGGACAGGCTGTGGGGATCAGGGGCAGGGCACAGCCAGGGATTTGGGGTGGTTGTGAGCCCAGAGCAGGAGCCGGCCCTTGGCCTTGGTGAACCTCATCCCATTGTCCTGGGCCCATGGCTCCAGCCTGTGCAGATCCCTCTGCACAGCTTCCTGCCCTGCAGCACAGCCACACTCTCAGCCAGCTTGGGCTCACCTGGCAACTGACTGAGGGTGCCTTCGATGGCCTCGTCCAGATCAGCAAGAAAGAGATTGAACTGCCCTGGCCCCAATCCTGAGTCCTGGGGACACCCCTGGATGTGGCTCCAGTGCCCAGCACTCCTTGGGCCTGGCCATCCAGCCAGATTCCTACCCAGGGAACAGATGCTGCAGAGGCTGTTGGATCAAGTTCCCATGAGCCCAGAATATTGGCATTGGTGCAGCTGTAGCTGTGCACAAGAGAGCTCTTCAGCCACTTTCTCTCTTTTCCTCCTTCTGGGCATGGATGGAGCTCGTGACTTCAGTGTATGACTCATGTGTGCAATGCGGGAAAAAACACGGGACTTCTGGACAGCAAACCAGTATGATTTTGCAGAAGCCCATTTATTGTTTACAATTCACCCTAATTATACATTTCTAGAACCGTCACCCACGTGCGGACATACTTTACAGTTGGTAATTTTAGGGTATTGATTCCCCCATTCAAACCTCTAAAAGTCTGTAATTGGCGGTCTTCAGGATCTTCATTGCCTCCTGTTATCTTGAATCTTCTAATCTTGGTATTCTGTGTTTTCAACTTCTTCTCTCCTGATTTAGCATAGTTTAAATTCCAGCGGCCTTGGGGGGGTTTTCAAGTTATAGAAAAACTCCTAAAGTTTTCTCACACTGTGCACCTGTTATAAACACTCGTCTAAACTAAGAAACACACAAAAACAGCTAGGGTGTGAAAGAAGCATGTGAGCAAACAGTAAAATATGCAAAAATAACTAGACAGCAAAACATAGCAACTGAATAGAGTTTTTGGCTGGTGCATGCAAGGCCCAGATTGGAACAGACATGTCCACCGTGGCCTAAACCTTGTCCAGCATTACTACAGTGCAAAGAGCAAATCTGGGCAGAATCGGGGCAGGGACGGTTTGGGACATCTTGGGATCAGTACTGGGCACGAACGTGTTTTCCATTGGTCTGAGACTGTCTGCTATGGGAAGTGGATGCAATATCCAGCATGTTTTCATGGATCTGTGCCTTCCCTTGGTTTGTTTGCTCACAATAAATGAACATCCCTCCGTGTCTCGGGCAGCTCCTTCTGCAAGGAAAGTGGGTGGGAGTTGGTGCCAAGGAGCTGAAAGCTGCAGGCACATCCTGGAGTGGAGAAAGCTCAGATTTGTACAAGGCTGCTCTGAGTGCCAGGGGTTGGATGGGGGAAATGGTGGGGTGGGGGTAGGGACAGAGTCTGATTGATTGTCAGACATAAAGGGTTTTGATTTTCATATCTATTCATACTGCATTAGGAGGTGCTGGGGATCAATATTAACTGGAGATTGCTTGTTCATTAAAACTTCCTAGTAAGGAATAATGAATTTCAGCAGGAGGGGAGACAGGTATAGACTTCGACCACATAGTTTCAAATCACTGAGCATGGTATGCATAACTTATGCTAAAATCAGCGACTGTTTAACCAGTTTTTAAGGATTTTTCCCCTAGGCTAGGAGGAATAAACAAGAAAAGGACCTGGCGCCTCTCCCCTGCTGCGACCACCAGAAGACAAGACTACGACCCCCCCCAGCAACAGGCCTCGCGGATGCAGAGTACTCCAAGGAAGGACACGTCAGCTGAATTAGAACTGCATAAAAAGACTATCGGGGGAGAGGGAAATTGCGCTCCCTTTGTGGAGCAGTGCCTCCCGGCCGCCCAGTGCTGTTTTGCTTACTGTCGCTTGCTGAATAAACTCTGATTGATTAGGACTGACTTAATTCGGTTTTCATTCTCAGTCTATAACATTGCTGATATCAGTGTATAAAAAAGAAAGGAATAAATGTCGAAAAGATCTTCTCTCTTTTTGTTTTTAAATTAAATATGTTACAAATGGAATGAAAGCTTAGACAAGCCATGCCTTATGCTCACATTTCTGGCAGTAGCTCTGTTTCAGGTCAGCTCTGCAGCCCAAATTGCTCTTGCTTACAAGTTCTATAGAATGGCTGATTAGGTCTATTCTAAACTGAATTATTCACTGAATGGACTCAAGATAAACAGACAAGAATCCTTAAATGGACTACTTACTGCACAGGAAAAACAAAAAAAGTGCAGGTTGATACAAACACAATGCACAATATTATTACCAATATTACAGCTAGAAATAGCAGAGATCAAGAGTCAATGTAATTTACCACTGAATTGATGAGGGAGTACACATGGAGCCCTGTCACTCAGCTTCCAGAAAAGGAACCATGAAGATGCATCCAGACTTGGGAGAGAAGCCCTACTCATTTCCAGGGACTATGCAGAAGGCTTCTGCTTTGTGAAAGTTTTGTGTGGCTTTTCTAGTTTGTAAAGTGAAGTGTGTGTCACCCAGAAACTCAAGGCTTATCTCCCTTCAGCTGCTCTCAAGGCAAGATGTTCATGGTCAGCTGGGAATTCCACCTGCCTGGCACCAGAGAGAACTCAGGACAGGACCAATGTCTGGCCTGGGTTATCTCAGCAATTCCTGAGAGGGAGAAGATGCCCTGAGTTATGGCCCAGCTAATGGACAGAACAGATGAGCTCTGCTGTACCATAGGGGAAGTCCTGCTGCAGGAACCTCATGGAACCAAGGGTGCGTTGTAACATTGTGATGCCTCATGGAACCAAGGAGACCATGGTGACACCAATGATCCTCGTGGAACCAAGGATCCATTGTGACACTTTGGAAGTATAGAATCATTGCTGAGCACAGAACCTCATGGAACCAAAAGTTTATTGTGACAGATCAAGGCCTCATGGATCCAAAAAGAGCACTGTGACAGTACAAAACCTCATGGAATCAAGGGGCCTTTGTGACATTGCAAGGCTTCAGGGAACCAAAGAGTGCAAAGGTCTCAAACATTCCTTGCAGGGTTCTGCCTTGGGCATGAAGAATTTCCTTGGTGGCACCTTGTGCCTGTTTGCAGTGGGGAAATTTATGAATTTTAGATTGCATCAAAAAAAATTGAAACCCCCTCTTTGCCTGAGTGGTGTCAGTTCTCAGAAACTCAGTGTGGAAAGGAAAAAGTAAAGAACCTTTGAAAGTTGAAGCACGTATAGGGATTGAGCCCCACTGAGTGTTGTTACTGATAAAGGCTCTCAAGAGACTAATTAAAGAAGATAATTGGAGGCCATGATTGCACAAAGCTCTCAGAGACTGCAAGGCAAAAGCAAAACCCAAAGTCCTTGGAAACACCTGCAGTCCCTGGGAGCATGAAGGAGCCCCCAGGGCGATTCCTGACCAAGGCTCCCCAGGGACTGCTCCCAGCAGATCCCTGAGGCCACTGGGATGTGGGGGGATGCTGAGAGCAGGACAAGGGGTGACAGTGTCCAGCCTAGCTGGGGCTGTGCCAGGAGGACCCAGTGGCTTAGGACAAGGTGTCACCTCAGAGCCCTTGGTGGCACAGAGCCTGCTGTGCCCCAGGGCATAAAGACTTGGCTTCTCTTTGTCCCCACCTGTCATCTCTGCCTCCAATTTCCTGCTCTAACTGGAACCTGGGGACTTTTCTCAGTCGTGTCCCTCAGTGGGACCCATGAATGGGATCACAAACTTTGGAGTTTTATTATGATTGAATTCTTGAGAGGTTTCCTAACAAACCATGGCTGTGCCTTGATTTCCCTCTGATCTAGTGCAGTTCATCAGGAAGTTTTCCTACTCCAGTTATGGAGAAATGCTTCAAAGAGCTTCTGAAAAATACACATTTTTGCTTTAAATGGCGCGTTTTATTGTTGTTCTCTTTAAAGCAGAGGTGACTGCAGCATTCAGTGATTGATATTGATCCAGGGTCTTTCCTCAGGAGGTCTGGCCTGCTTAGAGAAGCTGTGCCTTGAGGTCTGACCCAGTGTGGATAGCCTTGCTCCACATTCCCCACACCCATCCTGTCTTGTCCTCACTCAGCTGGGACCTCCTTTGCTTGGAAAACTACCTTCACTCAGGCAGAGAGATGTTTCCTTTTCGTTATTTTTCATGCAGTCTAAAACTCCTGATTTTCCCCAGTGCAAACAGACACACTCCTCAACTGTGTGCTAGCCCCAGGTGCCACCCAGGAGGTTCAGGCCGGGGATTGGTGCTTCAGGGGCAGTGCCTGGAATCAGCGCCATCTTTCCCTTCTGCTTCTAACTCCCATCATGCCCCGCGGCCCCATAGAGCCCCATTGGAGCTGGGACTACAATGCACATCATGCCCCGCGCTCCACAGAACCCCGGAATCCCCCCCATGTGTCCCATAAGTGTCCCCAGACCCCAAGGATCCCTAAGTGCCCCCTCAGCTCCCATTCGGGAATCCCTAAAAGCATCCCCAGATCCCCTGAATGCTCCCAACCCCATAGATGCCCATTACTGACACTGCTGGGAATTCATCTTCTGCCATTCCCCGTGAGCTCAAAGCACCTCATAACCCGGTCCCACGTCTCAAATTTCTGCCATGCCCTGCTGCCTAAAAAGCTCAGTTAGAGCTCCCCAAGCTCCCCCTAAGTGCTCCCAAACCATATACGTTTCCCCCGAGAACCCAAACTTGCTGCTCAGAGGCAAAAGTGTCCCCCAAGTGCCCTCCCAGACCCCAAACTCTCAGCAAGAACCACTACCGGGACTTCAGCACCCAGCATGCTCCGCAGTCCCGGTAAAATGCCATTCTAGCTGAGACTTCATCACCCGTCATGCCCTGCGCCTCACTGAGAGACATTGCAGCTGTGCCTTGGACTCCCATGATGCTCTGCCGAGGTTTAAAACCCTATAATTTCTGTGCCTACAACTCCCATCACCCCCCGCACCCCAGAGAGCCCCATTAGAGCACCTCAAGTGCCCGCCTGGACACCAAAGGGCCCCAGATTCCCCTCCCCAACCTCCAAGTGCCCCCCTGGACACCCAAGTGACACTCTGAAGCCCAGACCTTCCCTCAGGATCCCTAAGTTCTCTCTTAGATCTCACTTTATGATGCCAGGTGTCCTCCCGTCCCTTAACTTCCTTCTAAATTATTTCCCCAGATCCAAAACTACCCCAAATATGCCCCAGAAATGTCTCCCTGGACAGGAAATGCCCACATTGACCTGTCTGAGAAAATAATGAGAATAAAGACGACAAAAGAACTACAAATATTATGAGTTATCTTAACGATGGAGAAATCAATAACCAATATCGCTTATTTAATTAATGAATGGAACTGTGTAACTTAAAACAAATGATCAATTTTTTTTGGTTGCTAATTATGTATGGAGTTTTAATATGAAAACTAAAAATTAGATTTTTGAGATAAAAAATATTAATAGTTTAAATAAGAAAATATAACTGTAATTTGAAAATTATGAACATGTTTTTTTAAAGATGAATTTAGTAGGTTTTTTTAATATTATGAATTCTCAGTCCAAGGTGGGAGATATCATGACATGGTGAGGTTGGGAGTGAGGAGCTGGTTGTCTAAACAGGGTCAGCCCACAAGAGGCCCTTTCCTCAATGTGCCCAGACCTCATAAGGAGACATTTAGCATCAAGATCACTTGGGAAATGCTTCTATCACCATCTCTCTGAACTGAGGAAAAGAAAAACATTCCCTTGATGAAAATAAAATCATGAGGTGTACCTTGAAATCTTCCTCCTTAAGAGAACTCCGAATGATTCCAAGCAGCTGCACAAGCCCTGGAGACTTGAACACAATGCAAGAATGACAAAGAGCTCCTGAGGGCTTTCTGCATTTTAATGATCCCCAGGGTGCATTTGGGGCTGAGTCCAGGACCCCCAGGCACTGCGAGAAGGTTGAAGAAGCTGCCCAAGGAGTCAGAAGCCAAACTCCAAGTCCCTTGGAGCATCCGTGGCTTCACTGAGGGCAGGGAGTGCCAAAGGCTCCCCAGGGACTGGTGAGAGCAGATCCTTGAGGGCAGGATTGCAGGAGGCAAAGGCTGTGAGCAGGAACTGCAATGCTGAGCAAGGCTTGGGCTGGTTGGAGGCAGCAGAAAGGCCAAGGCCTGAGCCCAGGCCTGGCCCAGCAGGGCCTGTCCTTCACAGGTGGCTCGGGGCTGTTCCTGGGGCACTATGATGGGAGGGGCAGCAAGGACAAATGGCATCACCCTGTGTGACACTCCAGATGGTCATGGAACCAAGGGCCAGTGTGACAGCAGGGCCTCCCCTGTGAGCCTGCGGGGCTGTAACACCCCAGAACTCTGAAATGCTGGGGGTGACCAAAGGTTCCTTTTATTGAGCTTGGTGAACAGGAGAAACTCCAGATATCCTCAACATGGCCAGATGCAAAAAAATATTGTTAGTAGGAAGGGACCCACAAGGATGATCAATTCCAGCTGTTAAACAAATGGCCCAGTGATACCAGCACCATGCTCTAACCAGCTCAGCTAAGAGGCCAAAATGACATAAAATTTTGCTGGCAAAATATAGGCAGTCAAGAAACTTGGGCAAAGGGTTTAAGACAACATCCAATTCAACATAAAACTCTTACCATAGCATTAAATTCATTAACTTCATTCAACCTAAAAACCTTTAACCCTTTAGATTTTAAGTTACCCCAAAATTTTCCAGGTAAATAGGACTAGAAGAGGACGAATAGAGAACAACAGAAGATCTATAGAAAGACACACATATAGGCACCAACTGCTAGGGTTGCAGCACTGCTCACAAGAAAACCCCAGCAGAAGGCAGGATCCAGATCAGGGGCTGACCTCCTTGTCCGGCTTTTAACCCCTGGGCCATCATGGGCCCACCCCTTTGGACAGACTGCCAGTTGCTTGGCCAATCAGAATCAGGGTTGGCACCAGTTGGTGTGTGATTGATTGACAGCTCCACCAATCAGAGCTGGGTGGGCTCTGCCTGTTTTGTGATTGATTGACAGCTCGGCAAATCAGAGCTGAGCTAGCACCATGGCTTTGGGCAGGGCTCTGTCCCCCCACAGATCATGGCCTGAGCCAACCCGGGTCCCACGCAGGCACTCTGAGCATTCCAGGGTGTCTGGGGCATCGATCTCATTCAGCCTCTGACAGTAGCCATGGTGACACTGCAGAACCTCATGGAACCAAGGGCCCATGGTGACACTGTGGGGCCCAGAGTGTCACAGAGAAGCCATTGTGACACAGCAGGACCACATGGAGCCGAAGAGCCATGGTGACACTTCAGGGCTTTGTGGAACCAAGAATCCATTGTGACATTGCAAAGTGTCATGGAAGCACAGGGCCGTTGTGACACTTCAGAAGCAAGGAGAACATTGTGACACTGTGGGTGGGGCCCCATGGAACCAAGGGATCATGGAACAGGTCTGGCTGGCTGGGCCTCCCAGAGGCCACTTGACAGGTCTGGCTGACCTTGGCACGTGGAGGACAGCCTTTCATTTGCCCCTGAAGCACTGGGCTCTGTGCTTTCCTTCCTGTGGAAAAGAGCTGTCCTTCTCATCAAGGTGCCTGTGCCCAAAATTTCGATTTCTCCCCCAAATTTCCTCATATTCAAAGATTGCTCCCAGATGAAATCAGCCAGGAGAGACAGATCTGGCTGGCTGTGGCTTTCTAATGGCTGGCTCTCATCTGCCTTTGAAACACTGGGGCTCTGTTCTTTCCTTCCTAATGAAAAGAATACTCCTTCCTGGCCAGGCCCCCACAGCCAAAACTGAGATTTCACATCCAAAAATCCCTATATTCAAGGATAGCCCCAGATGAAAGGAGCCAGGATAGACATCTGGCTGGCTTGCCCATGGACCCCACTTCTCATCTTCTTCCAGAACATCTGGGCATTGCACTTTTCTTTCCTATAGAAAAAAATACCAATTTCAACGAGGTGGCCATGGCAAAAACTGGTATTCCACCTCCAAAACTCTATACATCCAAGGATTGATCCAAAGTGAAATCTGCCAGGACAGACAAGTCTGGCTGCCCTTGGCCTCCTGGGTGCTGCCTCTCACCTGCTTTTGAGAACCTGCAGCTCGGTGCTTTCCTTCCTATGGAAAAGGATTGGTTTTTTCATCAAGGTATCCGTGGTCAAAATTGAGACTCAGCTTAGAAAATAATGTATATTCAAAAACTTCTCCACGAGAAAAGCTGCCAGGACAAAGAGGCCTGGCTTTCTTGGCTTCCCAGTAACCACCTGTCTCTTCTTCTTCCTTTGAAACATCTGAGCTCTGTGCTTTCCTTCCTATAGAAAAGAGCCACCTTCCCTATCAATGCAGAAATGGCTGAAGGTAGCATTCCACATCTAAAATTCCCTATATCCTTTCCTATAGAAAACATAGATTCACTTTCCTATAGAAAGGGTTTCTTTCACACAGAAGCTACCAGAACAGAGCGGTTGGGCTGGCCTTGGCCTCTGATGGCCGTTTTTCATCTGCCCCTGAAATTCCCATGTTCTATGCTTTCCTTCCTATGGAAAATAGCCCTCCTTTTCCTCCAGGCATCCATGTCCGAAATCGATATTCCACCTCTAAAATTCTCTGTATCCAAAGATAGCTCTGAGACAAAATCTGCCACTACCATCTAATCTGGCTGGGTTTGGCCTCTGGTGACTGCCCCTCATCTACACCAGCAACACAGGGGCTAGGTTGTTTCCTTCCTGTGCAGACCATGGTGACACTTTGGGGACCCCATGGATCCAAGGGACTGTTGTGACACTGTGAGGACCTCATAGAACCATGAACACCATAATGACACTTCATGGCCTCATGGAACCAAGGGGCCATTGTGACTCTGCAGAAGCAAAGAGAACATTGTGGCACTGTGGGGCCGCATAGAACCAATGGGCCATGGAACAGATCTGGCTGGCTGGGCCTTCCTGGGGCCACCTGACAGGTCTGGCTGATTCTGGCATGTCGAGGGCTGCCTTTCATCAGCCCCTGGGGCACTGGGGCTCTGTGCTTGCCTTCCTTGGAAAAACAACCATTCATCTTTCCAGGTGCCCATGGCTGAAATTGGTACACCAAGTAAAAAGTTCATATGCAAGAGTTACTTCCATCCAAAGTCTACCAGGACATAAAGTTCTGGCTGGCCTAGGTCTCTGGTGGTAAGTTCACATCCGCCCCTGAAACACTAAGGCTCTGTTGTTTCTTTCCTATGGAAAAGAACCTGCCTTTTAGTCCAGGGACCATGGCCAAAATTGGAATTTGGCCTCTGATATTGCATCTATTCAAAGAACTGCTCGCAGACAAAAGTAGCCAGGATAGACAGGTCTGCCTGGCTGTGTTGGTTTCACATGCTGGGGAGGAGGGGTGGATTCCCCTCAGAGAAAGCTCCATGAGGCCGGGGAACAGAGAGGGCTGTCCCGTCTCAGGGGGGCTTCCCCTGTGAGCTGCTGGAACCAGTCAGAGAGCTGATTTGGTGATGGACAGCTCAGGAAACCAAGGAAAAGTTATTTCTCTTTCACAAATCACAGTGGATCAAGTTAACTGCTCTCTTTTGGCTTCTGGCTGCCGGGAGGTGAGGTGGCTCTGGCCAGGGCACCGGCCCCGGCCCAGCTTCAGGCTCGCCAGGGAGTCCGGCCCGGCATCCTGGCCCCGGTTTGGTGGGCGGGGGGAGCCCAGCCCGGCCGCATGGTCCCGGCCCCCGGCCCCCCAACCGCATGGCTCCGAGCAGCCCTGGCCCTGGCCTGGTGGCCCCCGGCTCCATGTGGCCCCAGCACCGGCCTCATGGCTCCGGCATCATCCCCGTGGCAGAAGAGGCCTCCAGCTGCCCATGTGGTTTCTTCATGATCTGGATACAATTTTAACTTCTTAATGCCTGGATAAGATTCTCAATCTCCTGAGCTCTCCTGAATGAGAAGAAATAAAGCATGGAGACTACAGAGGTCAGCGGAATGAAGATAAAGGTCCTGGTGGGAAGAGATTGAAAAGATGCAACTGAGAAGTAGCTGAAAACCTTTTTTGTGGTCTAAGGGGTTTGTGACTACACTAAAATTCCTTTAAACTGTGAAATATACTTGGGAAGGTTTGGGTGCTTGATAAGAAGACTTTTTTGCCTCGGGGAAATTGAGGTCTCTGTTTTGAGACTGGAATATGAACAGACACATTTGATAGAGAAGGAGATGAAGAGAATTTTTGGTTTTTGGCAGCCTGCCTTTAAAAGTGATACCCCAAGTGTGTAACATAACCCATACCACAGCTCTGGAAGGACGGTGAAAAATGGGAGGAGAGTCATAATCTGCAATATTTTCCCAGGCGGATGTGGATTGTGAAGGTGAAGATACTCCCTAAGCCATAACTAAAAAAGGGACTTTTCTCTCTTAAGTGAACTGAACTGATTATTTGAGTGTATAACTGACTGAAGTGTTCTCTCTGTATGTTGGTTGCTAAGAAACGTAGAATGAAGGGGAGGAAAGGGGAGGGAGGGGAGGGAGGGGAGGGGAGGGGAGGGGAGGGGAGGGGAGGGAGGGGGAGGGGAGGGGAGGGGAGGGAGGGGAGGGGAGGGGAGGGGAGGGAGGGAAGGGAAGGGAAGGGAAGGGAAGGGAAGGGAAGGGAAGGGAAGGGAAGGGAAGGGAAGGGAAGGGAAGGGAAGGGAAGGGAAGGGAAGGGAAGGGAAGGGAAGGGAAGGAAAGGAAAGGAAAAGGAAAAGGAAAGGAAAGGAAAGGAAAGGAAAGGAAAGGAAAGGAAAGGAAAGGAAAGGAAAAGGAAAGGAAAAGGAAAGGAAAAGGAAAGGAAAGGAAAGGAAAGGAAAGGAAAGGAAAGGAAAGGAAAAGGAAAGGAAAGGAAAGGAAAGGAAAGGAAAGGAAAGGAAAGGAAAGGAAAGGAAAGGGAAAGGAAAGGAAAGGGAAAGGAAAGGAAAGGGAAAGGAAAGGAAAGGAAAAGGAAAGGAAAGGAAAGGAAAGGAAAGGAAAGGAAAGGAAAGGAAAGGAAAGGAAAATATCTTTGTGTGAATGCAGCCAGTTCTCCAAGCAAAGGTCTCAGGTGATGGAGGACAGAAAGGATGGGGTTTGGGAATGTGGAGCAAGGTTGTCCACACTGGATGAGACCTCAAGGCACACTTTCTCTGAGAAGGCCAGACCTCCTGAGGAGAGACACTGGATCAATATGAATCACAGAATTCTGCAATCACCTCTGCTCTAAAGAGAACAGTACAAAGCACACCCTTTAAAATAGGAATGTGTATTTCTTACAAGCTCTTTGAAGTATTTCTGCATAATGAGTTGAAAACCTTCCTGATGAACTGCACCAGACCAGAGGGAAATCAAGGCACAGACATAGCTTGTTAGGAAAACTCTCAAGAATTCAAGCAGAACTGAGCTCCAAAATTTCTGATCATCTTCATGGGTCCCACTGAGGGACACAAATGAGAAAGGTCCCCAGCTTCCAGTAAGAGCAGGAAATTGCAGGCAGAGATGACAGGTGGGGACAAAGAGAAGCCAAGTCTTGGTGCCCTGGGGCACAGCAGGGTCTGTGCCACCAAGGGCTCTGAGGAGACACCTTGTCCTGAGGCACTGGGGCCTCCTGGCACAGCCCCAGCAAGGCTGGGCACTGTCACCCCTTGTCCTGCCCTCAGCATCCCCCCACATCCCAGTGGCCTCAGGGATCTGCTGGGACCCAGTCCCTGGGGAGCCTTGGTCAGGAATGGCCCTGGGGGCTCCTTCATGCTCCCAGGGACTGCAGGTTTTTCAAAGGACTTTGGGTTTTGCTTTTGCCTTGGAGTCTCTGAGAGCTTTGTGCAATCATGGCCTCCAGTTATCTGCTTTAATTAGCCGCTGGAGAGCCTTTGTCAGTAACAACACCTATTGGGTCTCATTAATGTTTCAAAGTACTTCAGTTTCTTAAAGAACTTTTCTTCTCTGAGTCTCTGAGAGGCTGTTGGGCAATCATGACCTCCAATTTCTCCTCCAAGGAGTCCATGAGGAGCCTGTGTTGGGGATGGACCTCAGTGGGACCCATTAACTTTCTGAGACATTTTGGGTTTTTCTTCTGACTTGGACTCCTGGAAAGGTTTGTGCAATCTCTTCTCAGGCCCTGAGGTTCAAGGGCTCAGCGCCAAATGCACCACAGGGCTCATTGGGATCAAGCAAGTCCTGACAAACCATGGCTCTGCCTTGATTTCTCTCTGGTCTGGTGCAGTTCTTTAGAGAGTTTTCCTCTGCCATGTTGGTGAAATATTTCACAGACCTGTTAAAAATACATATTTCTATTTTAAAGAGTTCTCTTTTGAACAGGAAGGGATTTCAGCATTCTGTGATTGATATTGATCCAGGGTTTCTTCTCAGGAGGTCTGGCCTTCTCAGAGAAGCTGTGCCTTGAGGTGTGACCCAGTGTGGACAAACTTGCTCCATATTCCCTAAACCCATCCTTTCTGTCCTCACTCACCTTTGCTTGGAGAGCTGGCTGAACACAGCCAAAAAGGAGGTTTTTTTCTGTTTGGTTGGTTTTCCTGTTCTGTTGGTTTTGTTGGGTTTTGGTTTGGTTTCTTTTTTCTTTGTTTTTTAAGCAATCAAAAACTCCAGAATTTTCTCATTGAAAACAGACACTTTCCATTAGTGTGTGCCAGCCCAAATTGCTACGATGGAGGTTCTCCTTCCCCAAGGCAGAACCATGCAAGGGATGTTTCAGACCTTTGGACTCCTTGGTTCCACAAGGCCTTGCTGTATTTCCATTCACTCTTGGTTCCAGGAGGTTCTGTATTGTCACAATGGATATTTGGGTCCATAGGGCCCCATGGTGTCACAATGCTCTTTTGGGTTCCATGAGGCCTTGATCTGTCACAATGGACTGTTGGTTCCTTGGGGCTCTGTGCTCTCAGCAATGGTCTCCATAGTTCCAAAGTGTCACAATGAACCCTTGTTTCCACGAGGTTCATCAGTGTCAAAATGGAATCCTTGATTCCATGTGGCCCCAAATTGTCACCATGGTCTCCTTAGATCCAACAAGGCCATGCAGTGCCAGAATGGCCCAGAGGTTTTATGAGGCCCCACAATGTCCCAGTGGACCCTTGGTTCCATGAGTATCCCCATTATTACAATTATCTCCTTGGATCTGCAGTTTCACAATTGTTCCCGGCTTCACATGGCCGCGCTGTGTCACAATGAACGTTTGGTTCCATTGGGCCCCACCGTGTCACAGTGGTCTCCTTTTTCCAGTGGCAACCAGCAGCAAATCCCCCTGGCAGGGCCAAATGCCTGGGAAGAAGGAGTAAAAGGACATTTGGAGTGATGGTTTTTGACTTCCCAGGTCACAGTGCACTGAGGTGGGGCCCTGCTGTCCTGGAGATGACAGAACACCAACCTGCCCATGCAAAGGGGAAGAGACAACAACCTCTGTCCATGGAACCACAACAGCAGAGAGGTCAGGCCAAAGGCTGGATTTAAAAGACTGTCACCAACACAGGAAATCTCAATGTGAGAGGAAAGATGTGTCCTAATGTCTTTACAAATCATTTGATGAGTGAAGAGATGAGCGTTAAGGTCTTTGAAATGGGTTGTAATGTTTCTACTGACTTTAGGCAACAAGGTTTGTTACTGGGCCAAGACAGCTTGGTTCCTGAAACAGACAAGGGTCTGCACAAGGCTGAACTCCTGAACTTTTGAGGAAAATGCCTGGTTCAAGGGGGGATATGGGGTAGGCGGGTCGGGAAGGCCGTATCTTCCCTGTCTGTGCGCCAGTGGGGAAAGGAAGAGGGCAACGTGTGGACAGGAGTTTAGGATAAAAGGAGGCTGCGACCTCTGGAACCTCAAGAGAGAAAACCTCTCAGGCGTGTGCCCCAGTGAACTCTCTGCTTTTATTCAAATGAAGTTGAAGGACACTTCTGTCTCCTTTTTGGACATAAATCTCTGGCATTTATGGATTTTCCTGAGTGACAACATGGAGTGTCATGGAACCAAGTGTCCACAGTTTCACAGCAGAGCCTCATAAAGAGCTGGAGACCATTGTGTCACAATGGGAACACATGGAACAAAGGCTTCATAATGACACTGCAGGGCCTCATGGAATGCAAGAGATCATTCTCACAAAATGGAAACTCATGGAATCAAGTGCCCACTGTTTTACAGTGTGGCCTCATGGAATGCTGGAGACCATTGTGTTCGCAATGGAAACTCATGGCACAAAGGCTCCACTGTGACCCAGCAGGGCCTCCATGGAATCCAAGAGACCATGGTGATGCACTGGAAACGCATAGAACCAAGGCTCTGTTGTGAGAAAGCCAGGCCTGATGGAACCAAGGAGACTACTGTGATTCAATGGAACCTCAAGGAACCAAAGGTCAATTCTCAACACGTCAGGCTCTCACAAAACTAAGGAGAACATTGTGATGCAATGGATTATCATGGAACCAAGGCCCCACTGTGACAAAGCATGGCCTGATGGAAACCCCGTGCCACTGGGACGTCTTCAGCCTTGGAGGAAGCAAGTGTCCATTGTGACACAACACAGCCTCATGAATCACAGGAGAGCACAGGGACGCAATGGCATCTTGGGGAGCCTGAATTGTTAAAACCGATATGTTCACGGACAAAACTCTCTAACCAGTTAAAGTTAGAAAGTGGTATGTTTATTAAGACGTCAGCAGGCTGCACAGGAGTAGTCCCCTTGAGACATGGCAGCCTCATACAAGGTTCCTTGCCATCTATTTATTTCTCAAAATCTTACATTCTATACATATGCAGAACCCCAGCACCTCTCATCTCCACTCTGTATTAAAATGAGGCTATTAGTCCTTCATGCATGCGAATTCTGCTATTGAATTGGGTAGGTGGTCTCAAATTGAGTCAGTGGTCTTGAAAAATGAAGTAAGAAAAGTCTTCATCAGGTCTCCATGACCTTTTGGCACAATCTAAGGTCCTCTGCTTCATGATGGATTGGTATAAAGTTCAGGCGTTAGCCATTGTTCTACAGGTTTCAATCTGTTCATCCAACGGTTCACTTATTCCATCTCTTTCTATAAATGAAACTAACTCATAATTGGAAACAATACCTCTATTATCTTTAGTTTAAGCATTTAATAATCATAAACCTATCATTTGTTTGTCTAACTTACACCCTGATCAATATGAATTGCTTCTAACCCTTAGCTAAAATTTTAACTCTTTAAAATCATGATTCAAACCGAGTGTTAATTGTAAACACAGCAGGAACTCATGAAAGCCAGAAGACCATTGTGACACAGTAGAATCTCATGGAATCAAGTCTCAATTGCTACAAAGAGGGACCTCGTGGAACCAGGAGACCATCGTAACACTGGAATCTTCTGGAACCAAGTGTCCACAGTTTTACAGCACAGCCTCACAGAGCACTGGACACCATTATGTCTCAATGAAAAAATGTGGAACAAAGACTGCATAGTGACGCTGCAGGGCCTCATGGAATCCAAGAGACCATTGTGATGGAATGGAAACTTATGGATTCAAGTGTCCACTGTTTCACAGTGTGACCTCATGGAACCAAGGAGACCATTGTGGTGCAATGGAATCTCAAGGAAACAAGGGTTAATTGTCAACCTATTATTAATAAGTACAACTTTACAAAAGGAAGGCCTAGTAAAATCACTGCTCAGACCTGATACTTCAGCTAAGTAGAAAAGGACTGTGGAAAAGAGACTCGGCTCAATTGGTGGTAGAAAAGCATGTTATATAACTATGGGGTGTTCACATCATGGTGTATGGTGGTTGGTTGAATTGTGTCTCTCATGCTTTAAACTATGTAACTGATAATGGGCTAACTGCTTAAAAATGCCTAGTTTTACAATCAAGCATCTCACCTTTGCACCTGGGGACTCTGTGTCACTGTGGACCCTCACCCACATCAGCGCAAGGCTCTATGACCAAGTGGGGCCTCATGGCACACAGGTGCCACTGGGACATTGCTAGGCCTAGTGGAAACAAGGCTCCATTATTGCACAGCAGGGCCTCATGGCACCTGGGAGACCACTGTGACACTGGAATCTCCTGGAAGCAAGTGTCCATTGTGACACATCAGGGCCTTCTGGCACCCAGGAGAGCACTGTGACTCCTGGCAGTCTGAGGAAACCAAGTGTCAGCTGCAAACACTGTGGGGCCTCATGGAAGCCAGCTGCCACTTGGATATTGCCAGGGCACCTGGAATCCAGTGTCCATTGAGACACAGCACAGCCTCATGGAACTCAGCAGACCATTGGGACAACATGGAATCTCATGAATCCAAAGCTCTACTTTGACCAAGTGGGGCCTCATGAGACACAGGTACCTCTGGGACACTGCCAGTGCTTGTGGAATCCAGTGCCCATTGTGACACAGCACAGCCTCATGGAAACATGGGGACCACTGTGGCACAATGGAATCTCCTGGAAGCAAGTGTCCATTGTGACACAGCACAGCCTCATGGAACCCAGGGGCAAGTGGCACCGTGCCATGGCTCGTGGCCGCAAGGGGCCATTGTGACACAGTGAGGCCTCCTGGAACCCAGGAGAACATTGTGGGGCAATGGAATCTGATGGAGCCAAGTGTCAGTTGCCAAAACAGCAGGGCCTCATGGAACCCAAGAGACCATTGGGACTCCACGTATTCTCATGGAACAAACTGTCAGGTGTAACACAGCAGGGTGTCATGGAACACAGGTGCCACTGGGACATTGCCACTGCTCATGGAACCAAGTGTCCATTGTGACACAACTGGGCCTAATGGAACACAAGAAACCACTGTGACACAGGGGAATCTCAAGAAACCAAGGCTGCATTTTGACACAGAGGTGCCTCATGGGACCAAGGAGACAATCGGGAGGCAATGGAATGTGCTGGAACAACAGGTAAATTTTCAAGACAGCAGGGCCCAATGGAACCCAGGTGCCGATGGGAGATTTCCAAGGCTCATGCAAGCAAGTGTCCAGTGTGACAGAGCCAGACCTAACGGAACACAGGAGAACATTGTTACCCAATGGAATCTCATGGAACCAAGTGTCCAATGTTTCATGGTGCAGCCTTATAGAGTGGTGGAGATCATTGTGTTGCAGTGGGATATGCTGAGGCCATTGTGACAAACCTGAGCTTTATGAAACCAAGGAGACCACAGTGATGCAATAGAATCTCAAGGTACCAAGGGTCAATTGTGAACACATCAGGTTCTCAGAAAACTAAGAAGAACATTGTGACACAGTGGAATCTCATGGAACCAAGGCTTTATTGGGGCCTAATTGGAGACAGGTGCCATTGGGACATTGCCAGATCTTTGTGGAATCAAGTGTCCATTGAGGCATAGGACAGGAATCTTAGGGACCATTGTGACACAATGGAACCAAGGGACAGTTGTGACAGAGAGGGGCCACATGGAACACAAGGGTCATGGAAATATTGCCAGGCCTAGTAGAAACAAGACACCACTGTGGCAGAACAAGGCCTCATGGTATCTGTGAGAGCACCGTGAAACAATGGAATCTCATGGAAGCAAGTGTCCATTGTGACACAGCAGTGCCTCATGGAACCCATGTGCCACAGGGTCTGTGCCAAGGCTCGAGCAAGCAAGGTTCCACTGTGACAAAGAACATCCTCATGGCACCCAGGAGAACATTGTGGTGCAATGGATTCTCATGGAATCAAGGCCCCATTGTGGCAGAGCGTGGCCTGATGGAAACCCAATGCCACTGGGACATCTCCCGCCTTGGGGGAAGCAAGTGCCCATTGTGACACAGCAAAGCCTTGTGAATCACAGGAGAGCACAGTGATGCCACAGAATCTTGGGGAGCCAAGTGTCAATTGTAAACACTACGGGGATTCATGGAACCCAGGACACCATTGTGGCATCTCCCATGGAAGCAGATGTCCACAGTTGCATGTTGCAGCCCCATAGAGCGCTGGAGACCATTGTGACACAATGGAAAAATGTGGAACAAAGGCTCTCTACTGACACAGCAGGGCCTCATGGAATCCAAGAGACTGTTGTGATGGAATGCAACTCATGGATTCAAGTGCCCACTGTTTTGCAGCATAGCCTCATGGAATGCTGGAGACCACTGTGCTGCAACAGAAATGCATGAACTAAGGCTCCACTATGACCCAGCAGGGCCTCATGGAATCCAAGAGAGGATAGTGATACAATGGAATCTCATGGAACCAAGGTTCAATTGTGACAAAGCTGAGCCTGATGGAACCAAGGAGACCACTGTGATGCAATGGAATCACTAGGAACCAAGGATCAATTGTCAACATATCAGAGGACCCAAGCTTGGTACCAAGAGAAAGGAATTTCCTTCCCAGGGCAGGGCTGTGGTGCAACATGTCCCCAAGTAAGAGTCTGGAGCCCAAGGCAATGAGGTTTAAATGATCCCCCTCATTGTGCAGGATCTCTGTGGCTACTCCTCCCTATTGGATTCCTCAGCTGTGGAGCCATTCAAAGAGCCTCCTTCCAGAGGTTCTACCTGGGAAATTGCCAACCTGGCCCCCATTTACAGCTTTCTGCCCCAGCCATGGTGACACAGCCCCTGTGCAGGCCCAGCCCAGGACAGGAGCACTGCGGGTGGGAACGGACCCTGTGCCGTGGTGCCACAGCAGCCCTGGGGCTCTGTGCCCCATGGCCTCCCTGCTGGGCAGCCTCTGCCAGCTCCTGCACAGCCCGTGGCACCTGTGGGCTGCACTGACAGCCCTGCCCCGGGCTCTGCCAGGCTCTGGGCCAGCAGAGAGGCCGGGCAGGGCTGGCCATGGCCGGGAATAGGCTCTGAGCCCTGCAGGAGGATGGAGCTGGGCCACAGCCAAATTCAGCCCAGGGCAAACCTGGGCTGAGCAGCCAGGGCTGCCAATGTTTGGTAACAGAGGCTGGCAGTGACAAATGTCCTGGGCCCCATCCCTGCTCTGTGTATGCCACCAAGGGCACAGAGCAGCCTCCTCTCTGGGCCACTTGCCTGTTTCCCACATCTTTCACAGGCGCTGGCCCTGCCCCACAGGGTCTGGGCTGAGTCCTGCCCCTGCACGCTCAGCCAGGCTGAGATGGACACTGCTGCTTTCTCTGGCAGGCTCTCTCAGGCCAGCCCAGCTCCCTGCAAGCTGTGCCAGCTGCCCTGAGCTCTGTGCAGCACCAAGGGCCTCTCCCCAGCACAGCCCAGCTGGTTCTGCCCCCACAGCTCTGATCAGGGCAGGGGGCTCTGGGCAGTGGCCTCTTGGCCTCAGCCCCTGCAAGGGCACAGCAGCAGCTGCAGCTCAGAGAGGACTCAGTCCCAGCCACGGGCAAGGTGCTTGGCCAAGGCAAAAGGAGGCTCCCTGTGTGCCCTGCTCTTACTCCCTGAGCTCCTGAGAGCTCTTCAGCCCCTGATGCCATCCCATCTGCCCAGGCCAGCACAACAGCCCTGGCCTTGGGGCCCTGCAGAGCTGCTCCTGCTCCAGGCCCGAGACCCATCCCAGAGCTGGGGGAGCCATTTGTAGGCTGTGCCCATTTCTGTTCATTGCTTCTCTGATGAGGATGGATCTTCAGCCACTTGGAGGTTGCTGATGAATTTTCCTACTCTAGAGGCCTCTTCTTTCTTGAGGTCTTCAGTTCAGGTATTCCGTGACAAAGACTCATAAACATTTTTTAAAAACACCAAAACAAGAAAAGCCCCTGGAAATAATTTAAGTTTTAAATTAAATTGTGTTTAATTTGACAGCTTTCAGAAGTCAATTTAAATCAATTTTCTATATGGAAAACAATGCAGAGAGAACTCTTTTATCTTGTCTTTTCCTCTTTCTAGATTGATATCAACAATGTCCGATTGATGTTGCTCAGCGGAAACTTCAAATGCAGACTGAATAGATATGAAAATCAAGAAAACTTCATGGCTCACAACCAATAACACTTTGCCTTCCCCCCACGCCCTGCCCCACCATTTCCCTTATCCAAGCGTTGGGACTCCAGCGGAACCAGGACAGTGATTCTTCCCCTGTGCTCAGCACTGGTTGGGCAACACCTCGAGTGCTGTGTCCAGTTCTGGGCATTTCAATTTAGGAAGGACACTGAGGGGCTGGAGCAAGTCCAAAGAAGGGCAACAAGGCTGGTGAGGGTTCTGGAACACAGCTCCTGTGAGTAGCGGCTGAAGGAGCTGGGCTTGTTTTTCCTGGAGAAGATGTGGCTCAGGGAGACGTGGTGTTAAGGCCCAGGTTGGACTTGGTGATCTCCAAAGTCTTTTCCAACCTTGCCGATTCTGTGACATATTCTGCTCCTTATGGCCGCGCAGTGTCAAAGGGGAGTTTGGTTACATGCGGCTCCACAGTGACAAAATAATCCCTTGGCTCCTTGGGATTCTGCTGTGTCAAAATGGACCCTTTATTGAATGAGGTTACACAGTGTCACAGTTGACTCCTCGAGTCCATGAGGCCACGTTGTTACCAAATCTCCAAAATATCAGAATAAGTCTCCTTAACACTAATCTAGTGTTAAAGAGGGAATAATTTATTCAGGCCTGAGATCGAGCAGGGGATAACGCCTAACCTGTGATTCTAAAAATGCGTTGCATATCTTCAGTCACTACATGTGTATTACAATTCATCCATTGCTATGCAACCCATCCCAGGTCCCCAGTTTCAGTCCTTAATTTTTCTATCACTACACCTTTGAGCCAGATATCTTCTCCTTTTACAACCGTCCCTGCTAGTATAGCAAACCCCTGCATGCCTTATATCTCTGCTGAAAATTCACAGGCGCAGTAAAAACTTGAATTAACCCTTTTGGTATCAAGCCCAAAGCTTTGTGTGCCCAGGCAGAGGCAGGCAGGACGCAGAGCTGTCAGCAAAGGAAGGGGCCAGCCAGGTGGGGCAGCCAGGGGATGACGACAGCCTGCAGGGACAGAGGCGCAGGGCATGGACACCGTAGGACAGCCTGGGCTGCAGAGGGCACAGGGATGGGCAGCAGCTGAAAGGCCCTGCCAGAGCCAACTGCTGCAGCACTTGGGCCATGGCTGCTGGCCTTGGGCCTGAGGCCAGCAGGGGACAAGTGAGCCTTGCTGTGCTGGGTCCTCATTGCCTCCTTGTCCCTGCTCAGCAAGCCTGGCAGGGGCTGCCCCATGGTCCTGCCCTTGGCATTGCACATCCCCAGAGCCCAGTGGCCCGGGAAGAGCCCTGAGCAATGAGGGAGGGACAGGATCTGCCTTGCCAGGGGCTGGGGCTCAGGCCTTGGTCCTTTGCATTGCTGAAACACATCCAGGTTTGCTCGGCATCAGAGACACCTTTCCCTTGTTTTTCCCCAGCTGTCATCACTGCCTCCAGTGTTCTGCTCTAACTGGAACCTGGGGACACTTTCTCAGTCATATTTCTCAGTGGGAACCCTTAAAACTTCATGAAACTTTGCAGTTTTAATATGACTTTGAGTTCTTGCGTATTTTTCCTTCAGCTCCCTCTCAGGGACTCATGTCCAGGGACTCAACAATGTTGGGAAATCTCTGCTCTACAGAGACAGCTCAACTGAGAGGCATTTTAAAAGTTTTTATTCCATTATCACTCTCCTTGAAGTGTGAAACATAGGACATGTAAAACTCAATGCCATTCTATCAGAAGACAACCTATTTTCTGGTTACAATACCTTGTAAATATTTTTCAGCCTGTTTGCTTTTGCCACACAATAGTGCTAATACTTCTAATGCCAATTACCTGTTAGTTTATCCCATGTGGTCTTGCCACAATGCATCTTTCACATTCTCATTCTCCAAAATATCTGATCTGTTTGCAAGGCCATCGTTTGAAACTTGTTTCTAGTTCAATCTCTCTCTCTACAACGTCTTCTCTATTCCATGGCCTTTCTCAGTTGGCACAACTTATCTCAGAGTTTGCGTACAGATATACAAGACTGTGTGAGCTTTCAGTCAGCCTTTGACTATACTTTACAAATCCATTTTTTTAGAATTATCAGTCACAGAATGCGGCAATCACCTCTGTTCTAAAGAGAACAGTAATAAAGTGCACCATTGAAAATAGGAATGAATCATTCTAAGAAGCTCTTTGACATATTTCTCCATAACTGAAGTTGAAAATCTTCAGAGTGAACTGCACCAGACCAGAAGGAAATCAAGGCAGAACCATGGTTTGCTAGGAAACCTCTCACGAATTCAGTCAGAATTGAACTCCAAAGTTTCTGATACTGTTCATGGGTCCCTTTGAGGGATATGACTGAGAAAGTGTCCCCAGGTTCCAGTTAGAGCAGGAAATTGGAGGCAGAGATTGCAGGTGGTGTGGGAAATGCAGGCACAGGGAGCTCTCAGGGCCTTGTGCATACAGGCTCAGAGATAGAGATGGATACAAGGTTTGACCCAAGACCATGGAGAAGGCTTGGATAATTAGAGCATTAAAATTAAAATGGACGTGAAACAAGAAAATGAGTTTCTAGTTTAAGTAGAAATATGTTCTAAGCAAACAGCTAGGTATTATGTAAGCAAAGCAGTATGTTAAGTAAGATATTAAAAGATTTTGAAGCTTAGTAATAGAACCCTTTTTTAATGTTAGCTAGGAGCTTGAGATGTATCACTGTAAGTTTGTGAAGTGTTACATGGTTGGTTAAAAAATGAGGCATTATGGCAGAGCTATGACAAGTAAAGCAATTAATGATTGGTGTAAAAAGACACTAGCAAAATTAATAGAAGTATTTGTTTGGCTGAAAACTAACATAAGGCATCGTAGCTAGGTGGCTTCTGATATTACAGTGTTGGATGTAACACCTTTAATGTCTCACCCTTCTATGAAACTGATGCTATCAAACACTAAACTATCTTTTACAATGTTTCGCAGTTGCCCCATCTTTTGCAGTAATAACTTTCCAATAGGGATTTTTTGGACATCAGGTCTATTCTTGAAATCAATGGGGATGTGGGAACAGCACATTTATGCCATTAAAAATCAATAGGTATTTACAGACATCAGGTCTACCCTATTCGAGTCAATGGGGACCTCTTTTCAGCTCAAAATTTGGGAATTCCAAGCCAAAAATTGGAATTTTTAGCACCAAAAATTTTGGGACATGAGGTCTACCCATATAAATCAATAGGCATTGAATGATACCAAATCTAGTTTATTGATATTCTTTGGGGATTGAGGAACACCAGGTCTACCCATTAATAGGGTTTGGTTGGGAAGGTTTACTGGTTAAACTGGCAGCACTGGATGTGCCTAAGGTGGCCGCTGGGATTTCTGGAAGCACTGGAGCAAAAGTGGGACCACTGGGAGAGATTAGTGAAGATACATGAGGATAAACAGGGGCCTATTGAAGTCAATAGGAATTTAGAAATAGGAATTTAGAATTTTAGTTCTAGCCATTAAAGTCAAAAGGGATTTCGGGACACCAGGTCTACCCAGTCAAAGTGATGACTTGAGACACCAGTTTTCTGGGGCCCCGGGGGGGTTTTGGCCATCCAGGTATCTAAGGGGTACACAGGTGTATCCAGGTGATTTTTGGGGTGATCCAGGATATTTTTGGTTGTACCCAGGTGCGAGAGATCGAGAGACCCAGAGAGCCACTTGCGGAGGAAGTTCGGCAAGGGAAATACGCAGACAACCAATATGATTGATCAGCATAATCCACTTTATTCAAAGTTCCATCTACATTTATAGTTAAAACATACTGATTTAGCACTTCTTGGCATAATTTTATTGGTTATTGCCCTATACGCCTCTCCTAGGATTGGCTCTGGCAAGCTTTTGCGACTTCTCTTACCTACGTGCCATTTAGCAGCAGGGCCTAAACACAGCTACGTGCTGTCTAACAGCAAGCTTAACCATATCTTCCTTTCTTCCCGTCCTCCTGCTGAAATAGTATCAATTTTAGGAACATGCTGATGTATCCCGACCTTGCTGCTAACAATGAACGCTTATGCATCCTGACTTTTGCTAATATGTGCTTCCTAACAGCTTGTTTCTAACAGCATGTCAGCCGAGCCATTTTTATTACTTGTCAAGGGGGGCTTACAGGGGCTTCCATCAAGCCATGTCCATTACTTGCTAGCCAATCCTCAACAATTCCCCCTTTTGTTTTTTGTGCAAGAAAAGCTTGGTTTATGGCCGATTCTGCAATGCGTGTTATGCTGTGTTGCAGGCATTGAAAAATGCAAGGAATAAACAAATGTGCTGCCACAAGAACTACTGCTACAACAATAAGTTGCTGAAGCAATGAAGTCAGCCATGGTCCCAAATGTAAGGACTTCAACCAATCAGTTAAACCTAACCCAGTGTTTTGTTGCAAATTATTGGTCAGTTCTCGTAATCGGCTCAGCTGTGTATGTATTGATACAGAGTGATCAGAAAGGTTCATACAGCACATTCCTTCAAAATCCTCACACCCATGGCCTTGTGCTAAAAGCAAAAAATCAATGGCTGCATGGTTCTGTAGTGTAGCATGCCGAACAGAATCAACATCAGTTAACAGCTGAGAAAGAGCTATAGAAGTTGCATTAGTTTGTTTTGCTAACCAACAGCCAAGTTTATTTAGTTGAGCTAAGGCTCCAGCAGTGGCTACACCTGGAGTGAGGAAAGAGGCTGCTATTATTTGTTCAGGTGACCAGAATCGTACATTGTCCTGACAGTCAGACTTAAAAGCATGAGCTAGTCTTTTAGTACGAAGGTGTTTCCGGTGAGCTTGCAAAATCATTGACGTAGTGGGTGTAAGAAGTGTAAGTCTCCCTAACGTACATGGGCCTCTCTCAACCTGGATGGTATACCTGGCCAAGCTCTGTCCCCGCAAATCAAAAATATTCCTGGAGGTAAGGCAATAGGACTGTTTGATGATATGGACTTTTTGGCAGAGGTATAATTACACCATTGTGAGGCTTTCGGATTTACCGGAAGGGTTGCATTCATCAAAACAGTATAATTAAGTCCTGGTTGTTGTAAGGACTTACTGGAGTAATTGAAAATTACACATGCATCGGCTTGAATTGACCCAAGTAACTCTAATTCTTGGGGTTCTAATGCTGTGGGTCCCAAATATGGAACACATTGATCCCAGGAATCAACATTGCCTTTTGGTCCAGTAATATTGCAAGTCGGAATGTGATTAGGGCATGGCCAAATGTCAAGAGGTACAGCAACCAAGCATGTAGAGAAAGGACCACCTGGTGATGTCAAAGATAAACAAATAGCATCCTGTCCTGTTTTGTTTGCTAACGTAACCCAAATATTAGTTTTGGGTTGTGCTGGTATCAGTGCTTGTATCTGCAGAATGTGAAGGACCAATATTCCGAAAATGACGTCGTTGATACCGTCTAACGGTATCATCCCACTTATGCTCTTTTATATCACGGTGTTGTGGGATATAGATGTCACGAGAGCAGATAATTCTTAGTGCTACTGTACCTTGATACCACTCAATCTTTTTTATAGCATTCAAGAGATACCAACGTATCAACAGTCGATATCGATTTTCACGATTATCAAAAATATATTCAGCAGCTCCTAGTGAGTGATTCTCAGTTGGGTCTCGTGCGTCTCGCTGCCAACTTTCTCTACCTAATTCGTACCTACAAACTTTACACAAAGGTATCCCCAGCTGTGATTGATGCACCCAAAGTTTTCTCTTAAATCCCCCACAAAGAATTAACACCCAAGCACCACTCCCACACCCTTTAGTACAGCTTAAACACCGCCTTCTCCCCAGACCAATGCGGTCACAAACCCTTGATGGTTTGTGAAGGGTAAATGTCTCTAAATCCAGAAGAGTCGACCACTTGATCCTCTTCCCCAGGAGGTTCTGGAGTCGAAGGACCAATGGGCGTACTGCTAGATAGTCCCTCAGCCGTTCTCTTTCTTCGTGTGTCGGGAGAAGAGCTGTCTGTAGCTTGGGTTCGCGTGCTGTTGCCATCAGTCACTGGTCGGATCCATTTGCTTGGCACCCAAATAGGTCCTGTGGGGGTAATAACGCACACATAACCTCTACCCATATATTGTACCTCAGCAGGTCCTTGCCATATTCCTGTTTTTGGATCTCTGTACATGACTTTCATAAATGCTCCTTTTGCATCCTGTTTTACTCCTTTACTATGAATTATAACTGGAGGTTCAGTATGAGACCCTAAAATGCACAGATAATTTAACACAAATAAGGTTTTGGCAAGTAGCGAATAGACATCTGTTTCCCTTTTAAATTTCATTAAGTAGTTCTTTAAAGTTTGATGAGCCCTTTCCACAACAGCTTGTCCTGTTGGAGAATGAGCAATACCAGTTTCATGAGAAATACCCCATTGCTGGCAAAATTTCCTGATTTTTTCACTAGTGTAGGCAGGCCCATTATCTGTTTTCAATTTTTTAGGAACCCCCATTACTGCAAAACAATTGGACAGATGTCGTGATACATGAAGTGCCTTTTCTCCTGTCTGAGCAGTTGCCCAAATAAAGCCACTATAGGTATCAATTGTCACATGTACATATTTTAACTTTCCAAAAGAGGAAACATGGGTTACATCCATCTGCCAAACCTCATTAGGACCTAATCCTCTAGGATTTACACCCATACCCAAACCTGGGCCTTGCTGACTGCAAACAGGACATGTTTTAACAATTCCCCTGGCTTCAGTTAGTGATATGCGAAACTGTTTGTGAAGGCCACGTGCATTCTGATGAAATGTTTCATGTGCCATTCGTGCCTGCTGGAATTCATTCAGGGGCACAGACACTGACACTAACTGATCTGCCACTTCATTGCCTCTGCCTAAGCCATCAGTCCATTTATGACTGCGTATGTGCAGCATAGCCATTGGTACTGTACGGATGTTAATAGCCTGACGCAATTGTCTCAAAAGTTCTAAAAGTCTAGCATTTCTAATGTCCTTTATAAGTGCGTCCTCAATCCTGTAGTGTGATGCCTACTACGTATAGTGAGTCAGTAACTACGTTCAAGTTCTGATCAGGCCATTTCAGAATAGCCCTAAGGACTGCACGTAATTCCAAAGTTTGAAGAGAGTCTTGAGATTCTGCAGGTAGTATTTCATAATTCCATTGTCCATCCTTTAACCAAACAACTGCTTTTTTCCTGCATCTGTGTATGCGGTGATGGCATCTTGTAAGGGATGATCCCTGACCTTCGGTCTAGGAATCCAATCATGATTTTGCATCCACTGTAGAACAGGATTCTTTATCGACTTTTTGAATGTTTTATGCTGCTTCCAGAACACTTGCTTGTAGCTCTGGAGAATGGTACATATACCATGCCAGGTCCTCCACTCGTAGGGGCACATAAATATTTGCTGGCTCAAGTCCTCTTATTTGTAAACACCGAAGTCACCCCTTTTTAATTAAGGTAGCCAGAGTAGCTATACGACTCTGTATAGTAGTGCGAGGTTGCACAGCTGTAAAAAGCCATTCCAATATGAGCATCTGATGGTCAGGTGTCGTTTGTGTGAGGGCACCTAGCATATGTACCTTTCCTTGCAAGATAGTAATGTCAAGAGGTACCACAACCACTCTATGAGAAACAGTCTTTTCTGTGATAGAGGTGGCTAACTGCTGTAACATATGTTTCTGTTGAGGAGCGAGAGACGGAGATGCAGCAGGGTCAGTGCCTTTCAGCAGAGGCTGAAGGACTTCCAGGTCATCGTTGGAGAATCCAATCACTGGTCGAAGCCACTGGAGGTCACCAAGGAGACGCTGAGCATCCTGTAACGTATTAATAGCTGTCCTCAATTCCAACTTTTGGGGCCTTATGGCAGTATCAGATATCTGCCAGCCTAAATACTGCCAAAGGGCAGTTCGTTGTATTTTATCAGGGGCAACCATCAGTCCATGCCGTGCCAAATTGTCAACTATTATGTGTTCGTGCTCTCTGGTAAAAGCCCTTTCTTGTGCAAACAGTATATCATCTACATAGTGAAAAATTAACATTGTATTCATTGTATTGCAAAGGCTGTAATGCAGCTGCAAGGAATAGTTGACAAAGTGTTGGTGAGTTTCGCATGCCTTGAGGCAGTACAGTCCATTCATATCGCTGTGCAATTGCTTCTCTGTTGATGGCTGGCAATGTAAAAGCAGACCTCTGCATATCCTGAGGATGTAAAACAATTGTGAAGAAACAGTCCTTTAAGTCCACAATTAAAATGTCCCATCCCCAAGGGATCATAGCAGGATTAGGTAGTTCTGGCTGAAGGGCACCCATGGGTTGCATTTGTGCATTTACAGCACGAAGGTCATGAAGTAGTTGAAATTTTCCAGATTTCTTCCAAATAACAAAAATAGGAGTGTTCCAAGGGCTAGTTGAAGACCATACATGCCCTTGTTTAAGCTGTTCTTGTACCAAAAGATGAGCTTGCTCGAGACTTTCCCTTTTTAACGGCCACTGCCCTTTTCAAGCAGGTGTCTCTGTCACCCAGGTAAGTTGGATCGGGAAAGTCCAAGTAGTGACCGCCATCAAAAAGGACCATTCTCCAAACGCAACACCAGTCCCATTTGAGAGAGAACGTCTCGGCCGATTAATGCTTGTACTCTGATAGGAAGGTCCATTACTGTTACAATTACTGACACTGTATTTTGTTCAATTGTGATGGATACCGGTTCACAGCTTTTCTGCACACGTCCTGCTCCACCAACGCCCTCTACTGCCTCCAGGCGATTCTGGAGAGGCCAGTCAGACGGCCAATGTCGTTGAGCAACAATGGTAATGTCCGCACCAGTATCCAATAGGGCTCGAAGTCATCTTTCTTGATGATTAAGTCGCAGGATGGCTTCTACCACCGGGCGTTGTTCCATGGTGAGAGTAAGTAGAATCAAGCCTCCTGTAGATCCAAATCCACCAGCTCCTCGAAGTGGTCCCTGGGCTTCCTTTACCAGCTGTTGTTGTGGCACTAGTTGAGCAATGTGACTTCCTGCAGGAATACTAATAGGAGGAAAATGTGTATGAGCCGTGATCATAATTTCCCTGTATAGTCTGCATCGATAATCCCAGGTTCAACAGTTAAACCCTGTAAAGTGGTTGAGGAGCGACCTAACAGCAAAGCTCCATAAGCTTGTCCATTCAGTATTAAAGGTCCATGTACTCCAGTAGGAATTTTTACAGGCTTAGTATCCTTTAAGACAACATCTATTGCGATTGCCAAGTCCAAGCCGAGACTCCCTCTTGTGGCTGGCTGAAGTTCACTGGCTGGGAGCAGGGAGGAGCTGCTGGGAATGCGTGGGAAACTCGGGTCGCTGTTGGTGTCTTGGCGTCATGGCCCCTCACGCTCTCCTGGTCGTTTTTTTGTCTTGCGTCTGCAGGCTTTAGTAGAGTGAGAGTCGAGCTGGCAATTTTGACACCAAACATTGTAATCCGACAAACCCGGCGATAGTGTCCAGACCGCCCACAGCGAAAACATTTGCCAGTTGATTGACTCTTAGCAGCATTCCAGGATGGGGCTGGCTTCAGTGGTGGCAACGCAGCAGCAGAAGCAAAGGCTTGCTCCTGATACTGCCCCCTTTCTAAGTTTGAATTCAAGTTACTTAAAGCCTCTACTAACATAGCCTGAGTCCCTTGTGGAATTTTACTCATACTCCAATAGATCTACCACCTCCCAATCACCTGATAGAGTAGTTATTACTGATTTTACTCAGGCATTACTGTTCTGCATGACACACTGCTTTAGCAATGCTCCCTGCATATGCAGCGGCACTCCTGCCCTCTCGATAGCTGCAGTAACCTTTATCAACAAAGCTAGTAAAAGGCTCCTGTGCATCTTGTCTAATATGCATATAAGGTGGCATGTCTTCCCGTTCTGGTCTAACACTATCAAAATGCAGCTCGAGCTAACCTCATTGCCTCCTTAATAACATCTGGTCCTGATAGAGCTTGTGCTTCTGGCGTGGCAAATTGACCGATTCCCATATATCTTTCTACAGTGACTCCACGAAGTGGATCACCCTGTGCTCTGTTTATATTTGCAGCTTCATTGCAAAAGGTTTGAAAATGAGCTTGCCATAACATAAACTGTGATTGTGTCATAATCAGTCTAAAAATATTTTTTATGTCTTCTTGCACTAATAATCCTGCACCCCAAATATGATTAAGTACCTGTTTAGTTGGCTCCCCTTGCAGACCAGCCTCATTAACTGTACTTCACAATTGCATTAATAATTTCCAATCCAAAGGAGTTATGTTTGCCTTTAATATTGCACCAGTAGCATCAGGGGTATAAGTTACTGGAAATGCCACTCTTTCATTTGTGACCGTTGTGAATCAGAGCGTTGTAAATCTGCCACAAGATCTAGTGCCCTGCTGCTAAAGCTTCCCCCTTAATTTTTTCCAGTCATTCTTTCCTTTAATTACTCCAATACGAATTTAGCACCTGGGTGCTAATTGTAGCACCTGGGTGAGAACTTGCCGCTTCCCTTTCTAAGTCAGCCTCCCTTCCGAGGATAACTCATCTTGCTGTATTGGAGGGGCAGAGGGTATTTTTTCACGTTAGGAGCAGCCGTAAGTGGAATTGTCAGTTGCTTTGTAGCTGGTGCTTGAGGAAGATTATTTCCTCCAAAAACATACATGCCTGGCTG
>JAPFBE010000180.1:0-15723 GCA_034336665.1 Luscinia megarhynchos | reverse complement strand
AGCAGCTGTAGCTTCATTGAGTTTAGATGGTAAACCGTCTGCTGTACCACAGACCACAATGCAGACCACAGCGCAGTTTAAACCACCTACTGCGCAGCCAGGCATGTATGTTTTTGGAGGAAATAATCTTCCTCAAGCACCAGCTACAAAGCAACTGACAATTCCACTTATGGCTGCTCCTAATGTAGAAAAAATACCCTCTGCCCCCCCAATACAGCAAGAGGAGTTATTCTCGGGAAGGGAGGCTGAGTTAGAAAGGGAAGCGGCAAGTTCTCACCCAGGTGCTACAATTAGCACCCAGGCGCTAAATTGTATTGGAGTAGTTGAAGGAAAGAATGACTGGGAAAAAATTAAGGGGGAAGCTTTAGCAGCAGGGCCACTAGATCTTGTGGCAGATTTACAACGCTCTGATTCACAACGGTCACAAATGAAAGAGTAGGCATTTCCAGTAACTTATACCCCTGATGCTACTGGTGCAATATTAAAGGCAAACATAACTCCTTTGGATTGGAAATTATTAATGCAATTGTGAAGTACAGTTAATGAGGCTGGTCTGCATGGGGAGCCAACTAAACAGGTACTTAATTATATTTGGGGTGCAGGATTATTAGTGCAAGAAGACATAAAAAATATTTTTAGACTGATTATGACACAATCACAGTTTATGTTATGGCAAGCTCATTTTCAAACCTTTTGCAATGAAGCTGCAAATATAAACAGAGCACAGAGTGATCCACTTTGTGGAGTCGCTGTAGAACGATATATGGGAATCGGTCAATTTGCCACGCCAGAGGCGTAAGCTCTATCAGGACCAGATGTTATTAAGGAGGCAATGAGGTTAGCTCGAGCTGCATTTGATAGGGTTAGACCAGAACGGGAAGACATGCCACCTTATATGCATATTAGACAAGATGCACAGGAGTCTTTTTCTAGCTTTGTTGATAAGGTTACTGCAGCTATTGAGAGGGCAGGAGTGCCGCTGTATATGCAGGGAGCATTGCTAAAGCAGTGTGTCGTGCAGAACAGTAATGCCCGAGTAAAATCAGTAATAACTACTCTATCAGGTGATTGGGAGGTGGTAGATCTATTGGAGCGTATGAGTAAAATTCCACAAGGGACTCAGGCTATGTTAGTAGAGGTTTTAAGTAACTTGAATTCAAACTTAGAAAGGGGGCAGTATCAGGAGCAAGCCTTTGCTGCTGCTGCGTTGCCACCACTGAAGCCAGCCCCATCCCGGAATGCTGCTAAGAGTCAATCAACTGGCAAATGTTTTCGCTGTGGGCGGTCTGGACACCTACGCCGGGTTTGTCGGATTACAAATGTTTGGTGTCAAAATTGCCAGCTCGACTCTCACTCTACTAAAGCCTGCAGATGCAAGACAAAAAACGACCAGGCGAGCGCGAGGGGCCGCGACGCCAAGACACCAACAGCGACCCGAGTTTCCCACGTATTCCCAGCAGCTCCTCCCTGTTCCAACGTATTCCCAGCAGCTCCTCCCTACTCCCAGCCAGTGAACTTCGGCCAGCCACAAGAGGGAGTCTCGGCTTGGACTTGGCAACCGCAATAGATGTTGTCTTAAAGGATAATAAGCCTGTAAAAATTCCTACTGGAGTACATGGACCTTTAATACTGAATGGACAAGCTTATGGAGCTTTGCTGTTAGGTCGCTCCTCAACCACTTTACAGGGTTTAACTGTTGAACCTGGGATTATCGATGCAGACTATACAGGGGAAATTATGATCATGGCTCATACACGTTTTCCTCCTATTAGTATTCCTGCAGGAAGTCGCATTGCTCAACTAGTGCCACAACAACAGCTGGTAAAAGAAGCCCAGGGACCAGTTCGAGGAGCTGGTGGATTTGGATCTACAGGAGGCTTGATTCTATTTACTCTCACCATGGAACAACGCCTGGTGGTAGAAGCCATTCTGTGACTTAATCATCAAGAAAGATGACTTCGAGCCCTATTGGATACTGGTGCGGACATTACCATTGTTGTTCGACGACATTGGCCATCTGACTGGCCTCTCCAGAATCGCCTGGAGGCAGTAGAGGGCGTTGGTGGAGCAGGACATGTGCAGAAAAGCTGTGAACCGGTATCCATCACAATTGAACAAAATACAGTGTCAGTAATTGTAACAGTAATGGACCTTCCTATCAGAGTACAAGCATTAATCGGCCGAGACGTTCTCTCTCAAATGGGACTGGTGTTATGTTTGGAGAATGGTCCTTTTTGATGGCGGTCACTACTTGGACTTTCCCGATCCAACTTACCTGGGTAACAGAGACACCTACTTGGAAAGAGCAGTGGCCGCTAAAAAGGGAAAGTCTCGAGCAAGCTCATCTTTTGGTACAAGAACAGCTTAAACAGGGGCACGTCCAGCCTTCAGCAAGCCCTTGGAACACTCCTATTTTTGTTATTCAGAAGAAATCTGGAAAATTTCGACTACTTCATGACCTTCGTGCCGTCAATGCACAGATGCAACCCATGGGTGCCCTTTCAGCCAGGACTACCTAATCCTGCTATGATCCCTCGGGGATGGGACATTTTAATTGTGGACTTAAAGGACTGTTTCTTCACAATTGCTTTACATCGTCAGGATATGCAGAGGTCTGCTTCTACTTTGCCAGCCATCAACAGAGAAGCAATTGCACAGCGACATGAATGGACTGTGCTGCCTCAGGGCATGAGAAACTCACCAACACTTTGTCAATTATTCGTTGCAGCTGCATTACAGCCTTTGCGGGTACAGTGGAATACAACGTTAATTTTTCACTATGTAGATGATATCCTGTTTGCACAAGAAAGGGCTTTTACCAGAGAGCACGAACACATAATAGTTGACACTTTGGCACGGCATGGACTGGTGGTTGCCCCTGATAAAATACAACGAACTGCCCTTTGGCAGTATTTAGGCTGGCAGATATCTGATACTGCCATAAGGCCCCAAAAATTGGAATTAAGGACAGCTATCAATACGTTACATGATGCTCAGTGTCCCCTTGGTGACCTCCAGTGGCTTCGACCAGTGATTGGATTTTCCAATGATGACCTGGAAGTCCTTCGGCCTTTGCTGAAAGGCACTGACCCTGCTGCATCTCTGTCTCTCACTCCTCAACAGAAATGTATGTTACAGCAGTTAGCCACTTCTATTACTGAAAGGACTGTTTCTCGTAGAGTGGCTGAGGTACCTATTGACATTACTATCTTGCAAGGAAAGGTACATCTGCTAGGTGCCCTCACACAAACGACACCTGACCATCAGACACTCGTATTGGAATGGCTTTTAACAGCTGTGCAACCTCGCACTACTATACGTCGTATAGCTACTCTGGCTGCTTTAATTTAAAAAGGGCGACTTCGGTGTTTGCAAGTAACAGGACTTGAGCCAGCAAATATTTATGTGCCCCTACGAGTGGAGGACCTGGCATGGTATATGTACCATTCTCCAGAGCTACAAGCAAGTGTTCTGGAAGCAGCACAAAACATTCAACTAAAGTCACTGAAGAATCCTGTTCTACAGTGGATGCAAAATCATGATTGGATTCCTAGACCGAAGGTCAGGGATCGTCCCTTACAAGATGCCATCACCACATACACAGATGCAGGTGTCCTGGTTTGAAGGACAGGTATCTGCCAATAAAGGCAGAAGTTTTCCTTTGAAGTGGAGACCTTAATCCAGTTCCCCCCCCCAGATATTATAAATGTTCGAATTCAAGACCCTGAGGCAAAGATAAGGGGGTAGGAATAACAGCTCCTTTACTAATATATCTAACCTTACAAACAGAAACAACAGCAGTTATTAAAACTACCAACAACACAGAAATTATAACTCGGTCCCAGTCCTTTCTTTAGCTGTGGGCACACTCTCTCTGACCTCGGTCCCGCTGCTACAGACAGACAAAGCCCGGCGGCCGCAGAGGCGGGAGCGCGGGCGGGAGGGGCGGCAGCGGCCACGCCGGTCTCGGGTAGAGCGGCTGGAGCGGCAGCTCCTCGCTCACCGTCTGTGTCCGGGTGATCAGCTGTGTCCGCAGAGGCAGGAGGCTGCAGCGGGGCGGATGCAGGGCAGGTGATCGCAGAGGGTCAGGCCGCATGGCTGCAGACCGGGGCGTCCTCCTCCGAGCTCACTGGAAACACGAGTCCCTCCGGAAACACGAGTCATCCGTCCGGAAGCACGAGAGCCCCTCCGCCAGCCCAGCTCCCACCTACACCCTCCCTCCAGAGCCATCAAAAGTCCTGAGTGCAGCCCAGCCAACTCCCCCGGCATGACAATGGGAAAAATTCTCCAAATTGACACAGTAATACAAAAACACTCAACCCCCAACAGCAGGAAAAAAGCAGTTGTTTGGTTAAAGGATGGACAATGGATTTATGAAATACTACCTGCAGAATCTCAAGACTCTCTTCAAACTTTGGAATTACGTGCAGTCCTTAGGGCTATTCTGAAATGGCCTGATCAGAACTTGAACGTAGTTACTGACTCACTATACGTAGTAGGCATCACACTACGTATTGAGGACGCACTCATAAAGGACATTAGAAATGCTAGACTTTTAGAACTTTTGAGACAATTGCGTCAGGCTATTAACATCCGTACAGTACCAATGGCTATGCTGCACATACGCAGTCATAAATGGACTGATGGCTTAGGCAGAGGCAATGAAGTGGCAGATCAGTTAGTGTCAGTGTCTGTGCCCCTGAATGAATTCCAGCAGGCACGAATGGCACATGAAACATTTCATCAGAATGCACGTGGCCTTTACAAACAGTTTCGCATATCACTAACTGAAGCCAGGGGAATTGTTAAAACATGTCCTGTTTACAGTCAGCAAGGCCCAGGTTTGGGTATGGGTGTAAATCCTAGAGGATTAGGTCCTAATGAGGTTTGGCAAATGGATGTAACCCATGTTTCCTCTTTTGGAAAGTTAAAATATGTACATGTGACAATTGATACCTATAGTGGCTTTATTTGGGCAACTGCTCAGACAGGAGAAAAGGCACTTCATGTATCACGACATCTGTCCAATTGTTTTGCAGTAATGGGGGTTCCTAAAAAATTGAAAACAGATAATGGGCCTGCCTACACTAGTGAAAAAATCAGGAAATTTTGCCAGCAATGGGGTATTTCTCATGAAACTGGTATTGCTCATTCTCCAACAGGACAAGCTGTTGTGGAAAGGGCTCATCAAACTTTAAAGAACTACTTAATGAAATTTAAAAGGGAAACAGATGTCTATTCGCTACTTGCCAAAACCTTATTTGTGTTAAATTATCTGTGCATTTTAGGGTCTCATACTGAACCTCCAGTTATAATTCATAGTAAAGGAGTAAAACAGGATGCAAAAGGAGCATTTATGAAAGTCATGTACAGAGATCTAAAAACAGGAATATGGCAAGGACCTGCTGAGGTACAATATATGGGTAGAGGTTATGTGTGTGTTATTACCCCCACAGGACCTATTTGGGTGCCAAGCAAATGGATCCGACCAGTGACTGATGGCAACAGCATGCGAACCCAAGGTACAGACAGCTCTTCTCCCGACACACGAAGAAAGAGAACGGCTGAGGGACTATCTAGCAGTACACCCATTGGTCCTTCGACTCCAGAACCTCCTGGGGAAGAGGATCAAGTGGTCGACTCTTCTGGATTTAGAGACATTTACCCTTCACAAACCATCAAGGGTTTGTGACCGCATTGGTCTGGGGAGAAGGCGGTGTTTAAGCTGTACTAAAGGGTGTCGGAATGGTGCTTGGGTGTTAATTCTTTGTGGGGGATTTAAGAGAAAACTTTGGGTGCATCAATCACAGCTGGGGATACCTTTGTGTAAAGTTTGTAGGTACGAATTAGGTAGAGAAAGTTGGCAGCGAGACGCACGAGACCCAACTGAGAATCACTCACTAGGAGCTGCTGAATATATTTTTGATAATTGTGAAAATCGATATCGACTGTTGATACGTTGGTATCTCTTGAATGCTATAAAAAAGATTGAGTGGTATCAAGGTACAGTAGCACTAAGAATTATCTGCTCTCGTGACATCTATATCCCACAACACCGTGATATAAAAGAGCATAAGTGGGATGATACCGTTAGACGGTATCAACGACGTCATTTTCGGAATATTGGTCCTTCACATTCTGCAGATACAAGCACTGATACCAGCACAACCCAAAACTAATATTTGGGTTACGTTAGCAAACAAAACAGGACAGGATGCTATTTGTTTATCTTTGACATCACCAGGTGGTCCTTTCTCTACATGCTTGGTTGCTGTACCTCTTGACATTTGGCCATGCCCTAATCACATTCCGACTTGCAATATTACTGGACCAAAAGGCAATGTTGATTCCTGGGATCAATGTGTTCCATATTTGGGACCCACAGCATTAGAACCCCAAGAATTAGAGTTACTTGGGTCAATTCAAGCCGATGCATGTGTAATTTTCAATTACTCCAGTAAGTCCTTACAACAACCAGGACTTAATTATACTGTTTTGATGAATGCAACCCTTCCGGTAAATCCGAAAGCCTCACAATGGTGTAATTATACCTCTGCCAAAAAGTCCATATCATCAAACAGTCCTATTGCCTTACCTCCAGGAATATTTTTGATTTGCGGGGACAGAGCTTGGCCAGGTATACCATCCAGGTTGAGAGAGGCCCATGTACGTTAGGGAGACTTACACTTCTTACACCCACTACGTCAATGATTTTGCAAGCTCACCGGAAACACCTTCGTACTAAAAGACTAGTTCATGCTTTTAAGTCTGACTGTCAGGACAATGTACGATTCTGGTCACCTGAACAAATAATAGCAGCCTCTTTCCTCACTCCAGGTGTAGCCACTGCTGGAGCCTTAGCTCAACTCAATAAACTTGGCTGTTGGTTAGCAAAACAAACTAATGCAACTTCTATAGCTCTTTCTCAGCTGTTAACTGATGTTGATTCTGTTCGGCATGCCACACTACAGAACCATGCAGCCATTGATTTTTTGCTTTTAGCACAAGGCCATGGGTGTGAGGATTTTGAAGGAATGTGCTGTATGAACCTTTCTGATCACTCTGTATCAATACATACACAGCTGAGCCGATTGCAAGAAGTGACCAATAATTTGCAACAAAACACTGGGTTAGGTTTAACTGATTGGTTGAAGTCCTTACCTTTGGGACCATGGCTGACTTCATTGCTTCAGCAACTTATTGTTGTAGCAGTAGTTCTTGTGGCAGCACTTTTGTTTATTCCTTGCATTTTTCAATGCGTGCAACACAGCATAACACACATTGCAGAATCAGCCATAAACCAAGCTTTTCTTGCACAAAAAACAAAAGGGGGAATTGTTGAGGATTGGCCAGCAAGTAATGGACATGGCTTGATGGAAGCCCCTGTAAGCCCCCCTTGACAAGTAATAAAAATGGCTCGGCTGACATGCTGTTAGAAACAAGCTGTTAGGAAGCACATATTAGCAAAAGTCAGGATGCATAAGCGTTCATTGTTAGCAGCAAGGTCGGGATACATCAGCATGTTCCTAAAATTGATACTATTTCAGCAGGAGGACGGGAAGAAAGGAAGATATGGTTAAGCTTGCTGTTAGACAGCACGTAGCTGTGTTTAGGCCCTGCTGCTAAATGGCACGTAGGTAAGAGAAGTCGCAAAAGCTTGCCAGAGCCAATCCTAGGAGAGGCGTATAGGGCAATAACCAATAAAATTATGCCAAGAAGTGCTAAATCAGTATGTTTTAACTATAAATGTAGATGGAACTTTGAATAAAGTGGATTATGCTGATCAATCATATTGGTTGTCTGCGTATTTCCCTCGCCGAACTTCCTCCGCAAGTGGCTCTCCGGCTCTCTCGATCTCTCGCACCTGGGTACAACCAAAAATATCCTGGATCACCCCAAAAATCACCTGGATACACCTGTGTACCCCTTAGATACCTGGATGGCCAAAACCCCCCGGGGCCCCAGAAAACTGGTGTCTCAAGTCATCACTTTGACTGGGTAGACCTGGTGTCCCGAAATCCCTTTTGACTTTAATGGCTAGAACTAAAATTCTTAATTCCTATTTCTAAATTTCTATTGACTTCAATAGGCCCCTGTTTATCCTCATGTATCTTCACTAATCTCTCCCAGTAATCCCACTTTTGCTCCAGTGCTTCCAGAAATCCCAGCGGCCACCTTAGGCACATCCAGTGCTGCCAGTTTAACCAGTAGACCTTCCCAACCAAACCCTATTAATCTGGTGTTCCTCAATCCCCAAAGAATATCAATAAACTAGATTTGGTATCATTCAATGCCTATTGATTTATATGGGTAGACCTCATGTCCCAAAATTTTTGGTGCTAAAAATTCCAATTTTTGGCTTGGAATTCCCAAATTTTGAGCTGAAAAGAGGTCCCCATTGACTCGAATAGGGTAGACCTGATGTCTGTAAATACCTATTGATTTTTAATGGCATAAATGTGCTGTTCCCACATCCCCATTGATTTCAAGAATAGACCTGATGTCCAAAAAATCCCTATTGGAAAGTTATTACTGCAAAAGATGGGGCAACTGCGAAACATTGTAAAAGATAGTTTAGTGTTTGATAGCATCAGTTTCATAGAAGGGTGAGACATTAAAGGTGTTACATCCAACACTGTAATATCAGAAGCCACCTAGCTACGATGCCTTATGTTAGTTTTCAGCCAAACAAATACTTCTATTAATTTTGCTAGTGTCTTTTTACACCAATCATTAATTGCTTTACTTGTCATAGCTCTGCCATAATGCCTCATTTTTTAACCAACCATGTAACACTTCACAAACTTACAGTGATACATCTCAAGCTCCTAGCTAACATTAAAAAAGGGTTCTATTACTAAGCTTCAAAATCTTTTAATATCTTACTTAACATACTGCTTTGCTTACATAATACCTAGCTGTTTGCTTAGAACATATTTCTACTTAAACTAGAAACTCATTTTCTTGTTTCACGTCCATTTTAATTTTAATGCTCTAATTATCCAAGCCTTCTCCATGGTCTTGGGTCAAACCTTGTATCCATCTCTATCTCTGAGCCTGTATGCACAAGGCCCTGAGAGCTCCCTGTGCCTGCATTTCCCACACCACCTGCAATCTCTGCCTCCAATTTCCTGCTCTAACTGGAACCTAGGGACACTTTCTCAGTCATATCCCTCAAAGGGACCCATGAACAGTATCAGAAACTTTGGAGTTCAATTCTGACTGAATTCATGAGAGGTTTCCTAGCAAACCATGGTTCTGCCTTGATTTCCTTCTGGTCTGGTGCAGTTCACTCTGAAGATTTTCAACTTCAGTTATGGAGAAATATGTCAAAGAGCTTCTTAGAATGATTCATTCCTATTTTCAATGGTGCACTTTATTACTGTGCTCTTTAGAACAGAGGTGATTGCCGCATTCTGTGACTGATAATTCTAAAAAAATGGATTTGTAAAGTATAGTCAAAGGCTGACTGAAAGCTCACACAGTCTTGTATATCTGTAATGCATAAACTCTGAGATAAGTTGTGCCAACTGAGAAAGGCCATGGAATAGAGAAGACGTTGTAGAGAGAGAGATTGAACTAGAAACAAGTTTCAAACGATGGCCTTGCAAACAGATCAGATATTTTGGAGAATGAGAATGTGAAAGATGCATTGTGGCATGACCACATGGGATAAACTAACAGGTAATTGGCATTAGAAGTATTAGCACTATTGTGTGGCAAAAGCAAACAGGCTGAAAAATATTTACAAGGTATTGTAACCAGAAAATAGGTTGTCTTCTGATAGAATGGCATTGAGTTTTACATGTCCTATGTTTCACACTTCAAGGAGAGTGATAATGGAATAAAAACTTTTAAAATGCCTCTCAGTTGAGCTGTCTCTGTAGAGCAGAGATTTCCCAACATTGTTGAGTCCCTGGACATGAGTCCCTGAGAGGGAGCTGAAGGAAAAATACGCAAGAACTCAAAGTCATATTAAAACTGCAAAGTTTCATGAAGTTTTAAGGGTTCCCACTGAGAAATATGACTGAGAAAGTGTCCCCAGGTTCCAGTTAGAGCAGAACAATGGAGGCAGTGATGACAGCTGGGGAAAAACAAGGGAAAGGTGTCTCTGATGCCGAGCAAACCTGGATGTGTTTCAGCAATGCAAAGGACCAAGGCCTGAGCCCCAGCCCCTGGCAAGGCAGATCCTGTCCCTCCCTCATTGCTCAGGGCTCTTCCCGGGCCACTGGGCTCTGGGGATGTGCAATGCCAAGGGCAGGACCATGGGGCAGCCCCTGCCAGGCTTCTGAGCAGGGACAAGGAGGCAATGAGGACCCAGCACAGCAAGGCTCACTTGTCCCCTGCTGGCCTCAGGCCCAAGGCCAGCAGCCATGGCCCAAGTGCTGCAGCAGTTGGCTCTGGCAGGGCCTTTCAGCTGCTGCCCATCCCTGTGCCCTCTGCAGCCCAGGCTGTCCTACGGTGTCCATGCCCTGCGCCTCTGTCCCTGCAGGCTGTCGTCATCCCTGGCTGCCCCACCTGGCTGGCCCTTCCTTTGCTGACAGCTCTGCGTCCTGCCTGCCTCTGCCTGGGCACACAAAAGCTTTGGGCTTGATACCAAAAGGGTTAATTCAAGTTTTTACTGCGCCTGTGAATTTTCAGCAGAGATATAAGGCATGCAGGGGTTTGCTATACTAGCAGGGACGGTTGTAAAAGGAGAAGATATCTGGCTCAAAGGTGTAGTGATAGAAAATTAAGGACTGAAACTGGGGACCTGGGGATGGGTTGCATAGCAATGGATGAATTGTAATACACATGTAGTGACTGCATATGAGCAACATGCTTTTAGGATCACATGTCTATGGGAAGCATGGAGAGTGTTGTGGATTCTGTGGCTGCAGGAGAGAGGCCATAATATAGACCACAGTGCAGATACAATAAGGGCTGGTGAACGCTTTAGCACGTGACAAGGACACTGTTCCTGTGCCCTTGTGCAGTTAGGAGGGATGCTAAGTCATGAGAACAGGAGAAAAAGAATTCATTCAACATAGAGATTAGGAACTTAGTGACTACAAAGTAGCTAAAAGCTAACCCTGAGATTGCTAAAGCACAATTGTTGCATGCAGCCAATGAAGAGCTTAGCTTTGCACTATGCATGAGGCTTATTATGTAGAATATAACAGACAATCAATATCGGCTAAGAAACGATACTTGTTGATCATCATCGGATGTGCTTGTCTCCCGTCGTGACCTCCCACACATGTCCACATAAGGTTAGGAGTTATCCTCTGCTGGACCTCAGGACTGAATAAATGATGCCCTCTTTAATACCAAATTAGTGTTAAAGAGTCCTATTCTGATATTCTGGAGGTTTGATGGCAGTATGTCCTCATGTATCCAAGGAGTCAACTGTGACACTGTGGAACCTCATGGCACAAAGGGTCCACTTTTACACAGCAGAATCCTGTGGAGCCAAGGGGCCATTTTGACAGTGTGGGGCTTCATGGAACCAAAATCCATTTGGACACAGTGAGGTCACATGGAGCTGATTGTCCATTGTGATACTGCAAATCCAAGGAGACCATTGTAACAGTATGGAAACTCCTGGAACCAGAAGTCCATTGTGACAGAGAAAGGCCTCATGGAACCAAGAGGCCATTGTGACACAGCAGGGCCTGACAGAACCCTGAGTCCATTGTGACACTCATGAGTGATCCAAGAAGGCCGTTGTTGACAGCATGAAAACTCATGGAATTAGAAGTCCATTTTGACACTCTGTGACCTCATGGAACCATAAGCTTTTGTGACACAGCAGGGCCACGTGGAGCCAAAGGGTCATTGTGACACTGAATCCAAGGAGACCATTGGGACATTGCAGAAACAAGGGTCCATTGTCACACAGCAGGGTCTCATGAAATCATGGAGGCCATATTTTACACTTTGAGGCCTTGTGAAACTAAAGGGCCATTGTGGCACTTCAGGGCCTTGTGAAAAATCAAAGGGGACCCTAGTGACACTCTGGGAGTCTCAGGGAACCAAGGAGTCCATTGTGATACTATGGAGCCCCTTTGGACCAGGTGGCAATTGTGGCAGTCTGTGGCATCACGGAACCAAGGAGACCATTGTGACACTGCAGCCCCCATGGAACTAAGAATTCATGTGACAGTGCAGGACCCCATGGAACCAAAGGCTGAATGTGACATCGTGGGGCCTTCATGGAATACTGGAGACCTCTGTGACACTTCAAGGCCTCGTTGAATTAAGGGAGCTCTGCAGGACCTTGTGGAAGCAAGGAGACCATTGTGACACTGCAGGGCCTCATGGAAGCAAGGGACAGTTGTTACACTGTGGGCCCAAGGAAAGCAGGGGCCAGTGTGACACAGCTGGGCCTTGTGCAGCCACAGGGACATTGTGACCCTGAGGGAGCCCAGTGGAACCAAGGGACCCTTGGGACACTGCAGGACTACATGGAACCACAGAGACCATTGTGACACTCTGCAGCCTCATGGAACCAAGGGCCATTGTGTCATTGTGCAGTCCCCATGGAACCAAAGGAAACCAATTCGACACTGCAAGGCATCATGGAAACAAGGGGCCAGTGTGACACTGTGGGGCTCCATTAATCCAAAAGGAACAGGTAACAGGTCTGTTTGGTTTGGCCTGACTGATCCAAATGCCCTTGGCTTGTCAAGGGGTCTCTTCTCATGTCCCCTGAAACACTGGGGCTCTGGGCTTTCCTTCAAACAAAAAGTAGTGTCCTTCTTATTGAGGCGCTCATGGCCCAAAATGGGATTCCACCTCCAAAATTCCCTGTATTCAGAGATTGTTCTAGACAAATATTGCCTTTACAAACAAGTCTGGCTTCCCTTGGCTTCCTGAGAGTCAGCTCTCACCTGCCTTCAAACACTGGGGACTGTCCTTGCTATGGAAAAGAACTGTCCTTCCTGCCCAGGAATCCATGGCCAAATTGGTACTTTCTCCTCCAAAATTCCCTATATTCAAGGGTTTTTCCTGGATGGAAAAAAGCTACCAGGAAAGACAGGGGTGTTTAGCCTAATTCACCCTGAAATACCGGGCTCTGTGCTTTCTTTCCTGTGGGAAGGAACTGACCTTCTCATCCAGATGCTCATGGCTGAATTTTCGGGGATTCTGCCCACAAAATTCCGTATATCCAAGGGTTGCACCCAGATGAAAGCCTGCCAGGACAAATGGTTGGCCTTGGCCTCCGGTGCCTACTGCTCATCTGGCCTGAAACACCAGGGCTCTATGCTTGCCTTCCTGTGGAAAAGAACAATCCTTCTCTCCACGGGCCCCATGGCCAAAATTAGGATTCCACATTCCAAAATTCTGTATATCCAAGGGTTGTCCCCAGACAAACCTGTCAGGACAGACAGGTCTATCTGGCCTCGGTCTCTGGTGTCTGCCGTTCATCAGCCCCTGAAAACACTGGGGGCTCCATGGTTTCCTTTCTGTGGAGACCATGGTGACACTGTGGTGCCTTGTGAAATTAAGGGGGCCATTGTGACAATGCAGGCTACCATGGATCCAAGGAACCATTGTGACCTTGTGGGGACCCGTGGAACCAAGCAGACATGGAACAGGTCTGGCTGGTTTGGCTTCTTGGGGGCCACCTGACCAGTCCAGCTGACCTTGGCATGTCAAGGGCTGTCTCTCATCTTCCCCTGGAGCACTGGGGGCTCTGTGCTTTTCCTTCCCATGGAAAAGAACGTTCCCTCTTTCCTGATGCCCATGGCTGAAATTGGTACTGCCCTTAAAAATTCCCTATATACAAGGGTTTCTCCCAGACAAAAGCTACCAGAACAGTCAAGTCTGACTGGCCTTGGCCTCTGGTGGTCACCTCTCATCTGCTCTTAGAATACTGAGGGATTTGTTCCTTCCTTCCTATGGAAAGAACCAGCCTTCTCGTCAAGGGGCCATGGCCAAAATTGGGATTTGGCCTCCAAAAGTTTCATCAATCTAAAGATTGCTCCCAGACAAAAGTCTTTCCCAGGACAGACAGGTCAGGTTGGCCATGTGCACTGGTGATTTACTTAGATTGTGAGCAGAATGTTTTCATTTGAAAATACCTTGAAGAGGGCTCAGAGATCTCCCAGGGTGGGATTTGGAGGCCTCAAGTTCATGACCAGTTGTCACGGTGTGACTTGGGTTTGCCAACCTTAATATATTTAATTTCTTTTTGAGACAGGACCCAGGAGTAGAGACAAGGCAGGCTCAAAACTTGAAAAGGTACAAGAACAAATTTATTAATAATACAAAAAAAGGAATTAGAATTCAGGATAAAATTCCTAGATTGTTCCCTCCTCCCCTTCATTCCACATTTCTTACCAACCAACATACAGAGAGAACACTTCAGTCAGCTATACACTTAAATAATCAGTTCAGTTTACTTCAGAGAGAAAAGTCCCTTTTCTGGTTATGGCTTAGGGGGTGTCTTCACCTTCACAGTCTGCGTCCACCCGAGAACCACAGGACTATGAATTTTCCTCCCATTTACACAGTCCTTCCAGAGCCGTGTTATGGGTTACGATGCACACATGGGGTACCACCTCTAAAGGCAGGCTGCAAAAACACAGAATTCTCTTCATTGGCTTCTCTATCAAAATGTCTCTGTTCATATTCCAGTTCCAGAACAGAGACCCCCATTCCCTCGAGGGCAAAAGGATTCTTTCTCAAAATATTTCAACCCCCCATGTATTTTTCCACAGTTTAAAAGGAACTTTAGTGAAGTCACAATCCCCACAGCCCACAAAAAAGGTTTTCAGCTACTTGCATCTTTTCAATCTCTTCCCACCAGGAACTTTGTCTTCATCCCGCTGACCTCTGTAGTCTCCACGCTTCATCTCCTCTCATTCAGGGGAACTCAGGAGGTCCAGGACTCCATCCAGGCACAAAGAAGTTACAATTGTATCCAGATTACAAAGAAACAAACGTGGGCAGCTGGAGTTCTTTCTCTGCCACGTGGAAAGGCGAGCCGAGCCCAGCCGGCAGGGCCGGGGCCATGCCGCTGGTGCTGGGGCCATGCGGCCGGTGCTGGGGCCATGCGAGCCCTCGGGGCCCCCAAGCCAGGGCTCCCTGCAGAGCCGGTGCCGGGCCGGGGCCGGGGCCGGGGCATCCCCCTGCCGAGCCTGGAGCCGGGTTCCCTGAGCCGGGCCCCTCGCAGATCCGGGGTGCCAGGCCGGACCCCAGACCAAGCCTGGAGCCGGGCCGGAGCCCCCAGCCAGGGCCACCCACCCCTCCAGAGGCCGGGAACCGAAAGAAAAGAATCAACTCGATGCAATTGTGATTTGTGAAAGCGAAATAACTTTTTTTCATTGGTTTCCCCAGCTGTCCATCACCAAATCAGCTCTCTGATTGGTGCCAGCAGCTCACAGGGGAAGCTCCCAGAGACGGGAGAGTGCCTCCCACTCCCCAGCCTCATGGAGCCATCCCTGAGGTGAAACCACCCATCCCCCTTACCGCGTGGAAACCAACACACCAGAATAAAGACAAAGGAGCTCTGTGCTCCATGGAGTGGAAACTAAGGAGAGTGGAGGAAAGCCATGAGAGTGTTTTAAACATCTATTTCAGAGATGGTGGATCTATTTGACACTGTGGAAAACAACCTGAGAAAGAAAGAATTAATGTAAAGTGAAGCTGGGGTGGTCAAGAATGGAAACAAGGAGAGAAGAATTTCCATATCAAGGGCAGGACTGTGGTGCAAAACAACCCCCCAGAAGGAGTCTA
>JAPFBE010000179.1:0-95300 GCA_034336665.1 Luscinia megarhynchos | reverse complement strand
CTCACATCGCCGCCCAATCTGCGGGTGAGCGGCAGAAGGTTTGGCGCTTATTCTGAGTGTCAGCCATCACCGGCCCAATCTGCAGTGGATGCGGTAGAAGGCCTGGCGGTTTCTGGTTGACGAACGACCAACCCAATCAGGCGGAGCGCAGAACCGTTCGCGCGGTGCCCTGCGTGTCATGACGTCGGCCCACCAGTTGGTGGGCTGCAGAAGGCCCATGGCCGTTCTGGAGTGCCGTCGTCGTAGTCTTAACCCGCAGCATGGATTAGCTACCCGCGGTTGCCCTGAGTGCCCGCCACGCCAGCCCACCAGCGTGTAATGCAGAAGGCCCTGGGTTGCCCTCCTGCGTGGAGCCACGACCGCCCACCCCGCGGCTGGAGTGCAGAAGGCCTGGGCGGTTGGCATCTGCGTGCCGCCACGGGCCAGCAGACCCGCGGGTGGATGCGGGCAGAAGCGGCCTTGAATTTCTTCAGGGCTGACGCGAATCGCTCAGCTTCACCCGCGTGGGTGGGCTGCAGAACTGTTTGCGGTGCCTCCGGGTGTGCCGCTGACGCCTGCCCAACCTCGCGGCGGGCGGCAGAACTGATTGGCGAGCAGGTTCCTGGGTGTGCCAAGACGTCGCCGCCCGAATTCGCGGTGGGCTACGGCAGAAGGGCCTGATGTTCTGGCTGTGCCGCCATCGACAGGGCCCACCCGCGGTGGGCGCAGCAGAAGGGCCCGCGGTTAAGCCTCTGCGTGCCACACGGGCCGCCCACCCGTGGGTGAGCGGCAGAAGTGTTTGGCTTTGCCTCCTGAGTGTGTCAAGACGCACCGCTCCACCGTGGGTGGGCGCGGCAGAAGGGTTTATGCTTGCCTTCTGCGCAGGCCACGACGGGCCGCCCACTCAAGCAGTGGGTGTAGAAGCGTCCCATGCTGCCTCTAGGTGGTGCGTGCCACGGGCCGGCCTACCCGGTGGGTGGGCATGCAGAAGGGCTCATGCTGTCTACTGCGTGTCGCCAAGTATCGGGCCGCCCACCTGCGGGTGGGGCGGCAGAAGGGCCTGCAGCTTTCTTCTGGCTGGATGCACCACCAGCTCTCCCGCGGGTCGGCGGCAGAACTGTTTATGCGGTGCTTCTGTGCCGCTGACGCCGGCCCACCCGCGCGCAGCAGTAGTACGCTCCGCGGTTGCCTCTGGGTCTGCAGCCCCAACGGGCCTACCTGTGGCTGGGCGTGCAGAAGGGCTCAAAGTTTGCTGCCCTCCTGGGTGTGCCGCACACGGGCCGGGCTCGCGTGGTGGGCGTGAAGAAGGGCCCGCGCTCTCAGTGTGCCAAGACGCCGCCCACCAGTGGGTGGGCTGCAGAAGGCCCTGGGGTTTCTGCGTGGAGCCACAGCCGCGTACCCGCGGTTGGAGGTGCAGAAGGGCCTGTGTTACCTCTGGTGTGCCGCCACGGCCAGCACACCCGCGGGTGGGCGGCAGAAGGGCCTGCAGTTTCTTCCGTGCTGACGCGAATCCACCAGCTTCTACCCGCGGGTGCGGCAGAACTGTTTGCGCAGGCTCTCCTGCAGGTGTGCCACGACGGGCCGCCCAACACCCGCGGGTGGGCGGCAGAACTGTTTCATGCAGTGGCTCTGGGTGTGCCGCTGACGGTCACGCCCACGACAGCGCGGGCGGCAGGCTGCCCCGCGGCTGCCTTCTGGGTGTGCAGCACGGCGTGCCCACCCGCGGGTGGGCGGCAGAACTGTTTGCATGTGGCGCTTTGGGTGTGCCGCCACGGGCCGCTCACCCGCGGGTAAGGGCTGCGGCATGAAGGGCCTGAGGTTCCCCTGGCTCTGCTCGCCATCGCCGCCCACCCGCAGCTGCGCAGAAGGGCCTCCGCGCTTGCCTCTGGCGTGTGCCGCCACGGCACGCCACCTCGCGGGCTGGAGTGCGGCAGAAGCGTTTGGCGCTTGCTCTCTGAGTGTGGCGCCACGGCCGCCCAACGGGTGGGTGGGCTGCAGAAAGGTTTGCGCTTGCTCTGGAGTGTGCCATCACGGCCGGCCCACCCGCTGGTGGGTGCGCAGAAGGCCCTGAGGTTGCTCTCTAGCGCGTAGCCACGCCGCCTACCCGGGTGGGCATGCAGAAGGGCCCGCGCTACCTTCTGCGTGCCGCCACGTGCCGGGCTCACCCGTGGGTGCATGCGCAAAAGGGCCTGCAGTTTCTTCTGGGCTGACGCAATCCACCAGCCACGTGGGTCGGCGCGCAGAACTCGTTTCATGAGCCTTCTGGGTGTGCCACGACGGCCGCCCACCCGGCGGGTGGGTGCGCAGGAAGGCAGGCTTGCTCTTCTGCGTGCCGCCACCGGCCGGCCCATGCATGCGGGTAAGCCGCCGCCATCAACCGTTTGTGGTGTCTGGGCTCTGTACAAAGTCAACGTACCGGGCCCACGCCAGTGGGTGGGCGGCACAACTCTTTGCGCAGTCGCTCTGCGCTGCCGCCGACAGCCGGGCCTCCACCCGCGGTGCTGCAGAAGGGGCCTCGCGGTTGCTCTGTAAAGCCGCTGACGGGCCGCCCACCCGCTGGTGGGCTGGCAGAAGGGTTTGGCGCTTGCTCTCTGAATGTGCCGCCACACGGCCGCTCCACACGTAAGTGCTACGGCAGAAGGGCCTGCGCGTCCTCTTGGCTGACGCGAATCCACCAACCCAATCGTAGGTGGCTGCAGCAGAACTGTTTCATGGTGCTCTGCGTGGCACCATCGCAGCCGGCCCACCCGCTAGCGCGCAGAAGCGGCCTTCGTTGCTCCTCTGTGTGCCGCCATCGGCCGCCCACCCGCTGGGGGGCTGCGCAGAAGGGTTTTGGCGCTTGCCCTGAGCGTGCTGCTGCACGGCTCGCAATCTCGCCGCGCGCGCTGGCAGAAGGGTTTGCGCTGCTCGGAGTGTGCCGCCACGGCCGGCTCCACCCGCGGGTGGGCGAAGCAAAGGGCACCGCGCGGTTGCCTCTTCTGCATCCGGGCCACAACCGCCTACCTGTGGTGTGGGCGGCAGCGAAGGGCCCGCAGCTTTCCAGGGCTGACTTTGAACCACCAGCCTGGCGGTCGCGGGTGGGCGCAGCTACGGCGTTGTTCTGGCAGTGTGCCGCTCGGTAAACAGCCACGACGTACCGCCTGCGTGCGCGCGGCAGAACCGTTTGCGCAGGGTTTGGGTGCTGCCGCGACGGCCCGCCCACCCGTGGGTGGTGGTCGCGGGCAGAAGCGGCCTTCGGCGTTCCCCTGGCTAAAGCCAGCTGACGGCAGGCTCCACCCGTGGGTGGGCGCGGAAGAAGGGCCCGCGTTGCCTCTGGGTGCCGCTCACGCGCCGCTCCACCAGTGGGTATGCAGAAGGTTCCCGCGGTTAAGCCTCTTGCGTGCAGCCACGGCCGCCTCACCCGTGGGTGGGCGCAAAACCGTTTGGCGCGGTGGTTTTGGTGTGCCGCCATCGCCGCTCACCTCGCGGTACGTGCAGAAGGGCCTGCAGTTTTTCTGCTGACGCAACGCACCAGCTTCTTACCCGTGGTGAAGCGCGCAGAACTGTTTGGCGCGTGCCCTCGGGTGTGCCGCCACGCCGCAGACCCGCGTGGGTGGGCGCAGAACTGTTTGGCGCGGTGCCTCTGCGTGCCTCCACGGCCGCCCACCCGCCGGTGGGCGAGCAGAAGGTCCTGGCTTTCCTCCTGGGTGTGCCGGGCGACGTAGGCCCACCCGCGGGTGCGCGCGGCAGAAGGGCCTCCGCGTTGACTCTGGTGTGCCAAGACGCGGCCGCCTGACCCGCGGGTGGGCGGCACAGGCGTTTGGCGCAGTGGCTCTGCGTGACGCACCGCCGCCCACCCGCGGAGTGGGCGGTGCAACTGTTTGCGCGGTGGCTCTGGTCTGTCACACGGCCGCCCACCTGTTGGTGCTGCAGAAGGGCCCGGCGGTTTCTCTGGGTTGATCGCGCATCACCAACCCACCCGTGAGGGTGGGCTGCAGAACGGCTCTATGCGGTGCCTCTGCGTGCCGCCATCGCCGCTCCACCTCTGCGGGCGCACGGCTGGGCCTGGCGCTTGTTCTGCAGCCGCCACGGGCCGCCCACACCGCGGTGGGCTGGAAGAAATAACCTGCGCGTTTCAGCACCCGGTGTGCCGCCAGGGCCGGCCCACCCAGTGCGGGTGGCGCGTGCAGCAGGCTACGCGGTTGCCTCTGCGTGCAGGCCATGCCAGCCGCACCGCGGGTGGGCTGCAGAACTGGTCGCACGTGGTTGTAGGCGGTGCCGCCGATCGTACAGCTCCACCCGCGGGTGGGCGGCAGAAGGATGCAGCTGCCTCTCTGCGTGCCAAGACGGGCCGACTTCCACCCGCAGGTGGGCGTGCAGAAGGGTCTGCGGCGTTGTTCATGAGTGTGCCGCTGACGCTCCGCCCACCTGTGGTGGGCTGCGGCATACACGGCGCGGGTTACGCGCCTGGGTAAAGCCGCCACGGCCGCCAACCGCGCGTGGGCGCGCAGAACCGTTTCCGCGGCGCTCTGCGTGCCGTCAGACGCCGCCCACCCGCGGGTGGGCGTGGCAGAAGGGACCGCTGTTCCCCTGGCTGCGCACGCTGCGCTCCACCCGCGTGTGATGCGGCAGGAAGCTCATGCGCCCCTGGTTGTGCCGCTGACGCCGGCCCACCCTGCGGGTGGGCTGCGGAAGAAGGGCTCCGCAGTTTCTTCTGGGCTGACGCGAACGAGCGTGCTTTTCACCCGCGGGTGGGCGCAGAACTGTTTGGCGCGGTGCCTCTAGGTGTGCCGCTGACGGGCCGTCACCCCGTGGGTGGGCGTGTACAGAACCGGTTTTATGCGTGCCTCTGGTGTGCCGCCAACGGCCGCCCAGCCCGCGGGTGAGCCGCAAGGGAGCCCGCGGTTGCCTCTGGGTGTGCAGCCACGCGCCGGCCTACCCAGCGGGTGGAGTGCAGAGGCGCATGCAAGGGTACATCTGGAGTGTGCTCATCGCCAGCCCACGCGGTGGGCGGCAGAAGGGCCTGCATCTTTCTTCTGGGATGACGCGAATCCACTCAGCCACACCGCGGCGTGGGCTGAAGAATTGTTACGCAGTGCTCTGCGCACAAGCCGGTCGGCCCCACCCGTAAGCTGGTATGCGGCAGAACTGCCTGGGTGAGCCTCTGCGCGTGCCGACGGCCGGCATCCACCCGTGGGTGGGCGTAGAAGGGCCCGAATTTGCCCCGGGTGTGCCGCACGGCAGGCCCCAATCTCTGCGGTGTGGGCTGCAGCAGAAGGGCCTACTGTTTCTGGTTGACGCGAACGCACCAGCTTCCCGCGGGTAATGGCAGAACTGTTTGGCGCTTACATTGGGTGCCGCCTGACGTCACCCACCCGCGGGTGGGGCCGGCAGAACGGTTTATGGTGCCTCTGCGTGCCGCTGACGCGCCGCCCAACCGCCGGGTGGATGCGGCAGTAGGGCCCGCATTACTTCGTGTGCCGCTGACGCATGGCCCTAACCCGCGGCGTGTGCGGCAGAAACCAGTTTGCGTGCCTCTGCGCTACAGCCGTCGACTGCCCACCCGTAGGTGGGCGGCAGAAGGGCTCCGACTTGCGCTCAGCGTGTCAACACGGCCGCCCAATCCGCATGCGCGCATGCAGAAGGGTTTGGCGCTTTGGCTCCCTGAGGTGTCACACGGCCAAAAGCCCATCTCGGGTGGGTGGGCGGAAGAAGGGTTTGCGGCTTTGTTTGAGTGAGCTGCCACGGCCGGCCCACCAGTGCGTGGGTGCAGAAGGTCCCGCGGGTTGCCCCAGGGTGTGCTTCAAGACGGCCAGCCCAATCTGCGGTGGGCGGCAGAAGGTCCTGCAGTTTCTCCGGGCTGACGCGAACCACCAGCTTTCCGCAAGTGGGCGCGGCAGAACCGTTTGCTGCCTGCCATTGCGTGTCACACGGCCGCCCATCCGTAAGTGTCGGCAGAACGGCTCAGCGTATGGACTCTGCGTGCCGCTGACGGCCGCTCCACCCGGCGGTGCGGCAGTAGGGCCTGCATTTTCCTGCGGTGTGCCGCCATCGCCGGGCCTACCCGCGGTAAGTGTGTGCACAGGCCCTGCGATTGCCTATGGTGTGCCGCCACGGGCCTGGGCCTGCAGGTACGTGCGCGCGTGCAGAAGGGCCCCGCGACATACTTGCAGTGCGGTACGACGTCAGCCCACCTCAAGTGGCTGCACGGCAGAAGGGCCTGCAGCTCTTCTGGGTTGACGCGAACGACCAGCCACCCGTCAGTGGGCTGCGCAGAAGGGCCCGCGTTTGTCTCTGCGTAAAGCCACATCGCCGCTCCACCCGCGGGTGAGCTGCAGGCGGCCTTATGCTGCTCTTCTGGAGGTGCCAGCCCATCGCGGGTCGCCCACCCGCGTGGTGGATCGCAGAAGGGCCTGGCGCTTTGCTTCTAGGTTGACGCGATCCACCAGCCGCCCACCCGCGAGGTGGGCTGCAAAGCCGAACCGCTGTGGCCCTGCGTGCCGCTGACGGGTCGGTACCCACCCGTGGGTGGGCGGCAGAACTGTTTCGCGCGGCGACCCGTGTGCACGCTGACGGCCGGCCCACGCGGGTGGGCCTCCAGAACTGTTTGCTCAGTGGCTGTGGGTGTCACACGCGCACGCCCCACCCGCGAGTGGGCTGCAGAATGGGCCCGGCGTTGCCTCTGGGTGTAAGCCAAGACGCCAGCCGCAATCTGCGGGTGGGCTGCAGAGGTTTTGGCGCTTAGCCTCTGAGTGTGTCACATCGGCCGGCCCACACGCGGGTGGGCGCGGCAGAAGGGTGCGCTTTCCTCTGAGTGTGCCAGCTGACGCCAGCACACCCGCGGGTGGGCGGCAGAAGGGCCTGGGCGGTTCTCTGGCTTGACGCGAACGGCATCAGCTTACCCGCGAGTGGGCGTGGCAGAACCGTTTGCGCGGTGCCTCGGCGTGCTTCAAGACGGGCCGCTCCACCCGTGTGCGCGGCGAATAGCCTGGCGGTTACTCCTGGTGTGCCGCTTCACGGGCCGGCCTACCCGCGTGTGGAGTGCAGAAAGGTGCCCGCGGGTAGTTCTGGGTGTGACGACGGCCAGCCCACCAGTGGGTGGGCGGCAGAAGGGCCTGCGATTTTCTTCTGGGATGACGCGAACGACCAGCTACCCGGGTGGGCGGCAGAACTGTTAGCTGCGGTGCCTCTGGGTGAGCCGCTGACGGCCGGCTCCACCCGTGGGTGGGCGTGCAGAAGGGTTTGCGCTTGCTCTGGGTGTGCCGCCACGGGCCGCTTCCACCCGTGGGTGGGCGGCAGAACAGTTTGCGTGAGCTTCTGGGTGTGCCGACGGCCGGGCCGCCCACCAGAAGCGTGGGTGTGCAGAAGGTCTCTGGCGGTTGCCTCTTTCAGGTATGCAGCCACGGCCGGGCTCCACCCGTGGTGCGCAAGCATGCAGAAGGCAACTGCGTTGCCTCTTCTGGGAGTGCCGCCACGGCCAGCCCAATCTGCGGTGGGCGTGCAGGAAGGGCCTGCAGTTTCTTCTGGAGTTGACGCGAACGGCTCAGCTTTCCGTGGGTGGGCGGCAGAACTGTTTGGCGCTTGCCATTGCGTGTCGCCGACGGGCCGGCCCGCACCCGCGGGTGGGCGCAGAGAACTGTTTGCGCGTGGTGCCTTCGGCAAGCCACACGTGCCGCCCACCCGCGGCGGGCGCAGTAGGGCCTGCATTTTCCCCCTGCGTGCTCACACTGCCATGTCCCACCCGCAGTGGTGTAGTAGGGCCCGCGGTTGCCTCTGGCGTGCAGCCTGGTTGGTCGCATCTGCGGTGGAGTGCAGAAGGCCTTAAGCATTTCCTCTGGGTAAGCCGCCGCCAATGGCCAGCCTTACCCTGGGTGGTGAACGTGCAGGCAGAAGGGCCTGCAGCTCTTCTGGGTTGACGCGAACCACCAGCCTACCCTGTGGTGGGCGGGCAGAACTGTTTGGCGCGGTGCCTCTGGTGTACCGGCTCCGCAACTGGTATGGCAGAACTGTTTACGGTGGTTCTGTGTGCTTTCAAGACGGGCCGGCTCCACCCGTAAAATGCAGAAGGGCCTGTTCTGGGTGTCAAGACGTCAAACGGTCGGGGCGCAGAAGGTCGGCGCTATTCTGAGTGCGCCACCACGCCGCCTACCCGTAGGTGGGCTGTCAGCGCAACGCGGCCTCTGGTTGATCGCTTATTTAATCAACCCACCCAGAGGGTATGCAGAACTGTTTATGCGGTGCCTCTAAGTGTGCTGCCACGGCCGGCCAATTCCGTGTAAGGGGCGCACAACTGTTTGGCGGCAGGGTTCGGCGCTCGCCGACGGTCAGCCCACCGTGGTGGCAGAAACTGTTTGCGGTACTCTGGTGCCCGCCACGCCGCCCCCACCGAGTGGGCGGCAGAAGAGCCCGCGCTTGCCCCTGGTGTGCCGCCACGGCAGGCCTACCCGTACGTGGGCCTGCAGGACTGTTTGCGTGTGCCTCTGGGTATGCCGCCCGCGGCCGGCCCACCCTGGTGAGTGCAGAAGGCACCCTGCGGTTTGCTGTTAGTCGTCCCCACGGGCGCCGAGCCCACCCGTGGGTGAGGCGTGCAGAAAGGCCTGCGTTTCGCCTCTGAGTGTGCGCCACGGCCGCACTCGTTAGTGGGTGTGCAGAAGGCTCTGCGTTTGCCTCTGGGTGTGCAGCGGCCGGCCTCCCCCGTGGGTGGGAGTGCAGAAGGGCCTCGCGGGTACATCTGGGTGTGCATACGGCCAGCCCACCGTGGGTAGGCGTGCAGAAGGGCCTGCATTTTCTTCTGGGATGACGCAACGACCAGCTTACACCCGTGGGTGGGCGTGCAGAACTGTTATTAGCGTGTGCCTCTGGGTGTCGCGCCGGCCCGGCCCACACCGTGGGTGGGCGTGCGACTGTTTGGTGTGCCTTTCCGGTGTGCCTCGACACGGCCTGCGACTGCGGTGGGTGTGCAGAAGGGCCTGAGGTTGCCTCGGGCTGTGCCGCCACGGTAGGCCCACCCGTGTGGGCGTGCAGAAGGGCCTGCGGTTGCCTCTGGGTGTGCCGCGACGGCCAGCCCACCCGATCGGGTGGGGCGTGCAGAAGGAGCCTGCAGTTTCTTCTGGGTTGACGAACGACCAGCTTTCCCGTGGGTGGATGCGGCAGAACTGTTTACGTTGCCATTGGTTGTGCCCAAGACGGCCGCCCCACCCGTGGGTGGGCGTGGCAGAACGGTTTGTGTGTGCCTCTGGGTGTGCACGCCCGCGGCGACCGCAATCCGTGGGTGGAAGCGTGCAGTAGGGCCTGCATTATCCCCTGGGTGTGCCGCTACGGCGGCTCCCACCCGTGGGTGGGTGTGCAGATGGCCCTGAGGTTGCCTCTGGGTGTGCAGCCAGGGTCGGCCTACCCGTCGGTGGGAGTGCAGAAGGGCCTGCAATTACATCTGGGTGTGCGCCACGGCCAGCCCACCCGTGGGTGAACGTGCAGAAGGGCCTGCATTTTCTTCTGTGTTGACGTAACGAAAGCAGCTTACCCGTCGGGTGGGCATGCAGAAGGGCCCTCGCGTTTGCCTCTGGGTGACGCTGACGGCCGGCCCACCCGTGGGTGGGCGTGCAGAAGGGTTTATGCGTTTGCCTCTGAGTGTGCCGACAGCGACCAGCCCACCCGTAGGTGAGGCGTGCAGAACTGTTTATGCGTGTGCCCTCTGGGTGTGACGCCACGGCGGCTCACCCGTGGGTGGGCGTGCATTGGGGCCTGAGGTTACTCCTGGGTGTGCTGCCACGGCCGGCCCACCCGTTGGTGGGTGTGCAGAAGGCTTTGCGGTTGCCTCTGGGTGTGCAGCCACGGCCGGCCCACCCGTGGGTGGGCGTGCAGAACTGTTTGGGTGTGCCTCTGGGTGTACCGCCACGGCCGGCCCACCCGTGGGTGGGCGTGCAGAAGGGCCTGAGGTTGCCCGGGGTGTGCCGCCACGGTTGGCCCACCCATGTGTGGGCGTGCAGAAGGGCCTGCGGTTGCCTTTGGGTGTGCCGCCACGGCCGGCCCACCCGTGGGTGGGCCTGCAGAAGGGTTTGCGTTTGCCTCTGGGTGTGCCGCCACGGCCGGCCCACCCGTGGGTGGGCGTGCAGAACTGTTTGGGTGTGCCTCTGGGTGTGCCGCCACGGCCGGCCCACCAGTGGGTGGGTGTGCAGAAGGCCCTGCGGTTGCCTCTGTGTGTGCAGCCACGGCCGGTCTACCCGTGGGTGCGCATGCAGAAGGGCCTGCGGTTGCCTCTGGGAGTGCCGCCACGGCCAGCCCACCCGTGGGTGGGCGTGCAGAAGGGCCTGCAGTTTCTTCTGAGTTGACGCAACGACCAGCTTTCCCGTGGGTGGGCGTGCAGAACTGTTTGCGTTTGCCATTGGGTGTCAAGACGTCGGCCCATACCCGTGGGTGGGCGTGCAGAACTGTTTGCGCGTGCCTCTGGGTGTGCCGACGGCCGGCCCACCCGGTGGGTGGGCGATGCAGTAGGGCCTGCATTTTCCCCTGGGTGTGCCGCCACGGTTGTCCCACCCGTGGGTGGGTGTGCAGAAGGCCCTGCGGTTGCCTCTGGGTGTGCAGGCACGGCCGGCCTACCCGTGGGTGGGAGTGCAGAAGGGCCTGCGATTACCTCTGGGTGTGCCGCCACGGCCAGCCCACCCGTGGGTGAACGTGCAGAAGGGCCTGCAGTTTCTTCTGGGTTGACGCAACGACCAGCTTACCCGTGGGTGGGCGTGCAGAACTGTTTGCGTGTGCCTCTGAGTGTGCCGCCACGGCCGGCCTACCCGTGGGTGGGCGTGCAGAAGGGCCTGCGGTTTCCTCTGGGTTGACGCTACGACCAACCCACCCGTAGGTGGGCGTGCAGAACTGTTTGCGTGTGCCTCTGGGTGTGTTGCTGCCGGCCGGCCCACCCGTGGGTGGGGCGTGCACAACTGTTTGCGCGTGGCTCTGGGCGCGTCGCGAACGCGGCCGCCCACTCGCAGTGTGGGCGTGCAGAACTGTTTTGCGTGTGGCTGTGGGTGTGCCGCCACGGCCGCCCACCCGTGAGTGGGCGCAGAAGGGCCTGCGGTTGCCTCTGGGTGTGCCGCCACGCTAACCCACCCGTGGGTAGCGTGCAGAAGGGTTTGCCTTTGCCTCTGAGTGTACGCTGACGGCCGGCCCACCCGTGGGTGGGCGTGCAGAAGGGTTTGCGTTTTCCTCTGAGTGTGTCGCCACGGCCGGCTTACCCGTGGGAGGGCGTGCAGAAGGGCCTGCGGTTTCCTCTGGGTTGACGCAACGACCAGCTTACCCGTGGGTGGGCGTGCAGAATTGTTTGCGTGTGCCTCTGATTGTGCCGCCACGTCGCCCACCCGCGTGGCTGGGCGTGAAGAACTGGTTTGCGCGTGCCTCTTGGTGTGTCAGCACGGCCGCCCAACCGTGGGTGGGCGGCAGTGGGGCCTGATGGTTGCTCCTGGGTGTCGCCATCGCGCGGCCCACCCGTTGGTGGGTGTGCAGAAGGCTTTGCGGTTGCCTCTGGGTGTGCAGCCACGGCCGGCCTACCCGTGGGTGGGAGTGCAGAAGGGCCTGCGGGTACATCTGGGTGTGCCACGACGGCCAACCCACCCGTGGGTGGGCGTGCAGAAGGGCCTGCATTTTCTTCTGGGATGACGCATAGCGACCAGCTTACCCGTGGGTGGGCGTGCAGAAATGTTAGCGTGTGCCTCTGGGTGTGCCAAGACGGCCCGGCCCACCCGTGGGTGGGCGTGCAGAACTGTTTGGGTGTGCCTCTGCGTGCCTCCACGGCCGCCCACCCGTGGGTGGGCGTGCAGAAGGGCCTGAGGGTTGCCCCGGGGTGTGCCGCCCATCGGCTGGCCCACCCGTGTGTGGGGTGCAGAAGGGCCTGGCGGTTGCCTCTGGGTGTGCCGCCACGGCCGGCCCACCCCTGGGTGGGCATGCAGAAGGGTTTCATGCTTTTGCCTCTGAGTGTCGCCACGGCCGCCCATTCGTGGGAGGGCGTGAAGAAGGCCCTGCGGTTCCCTCTGTGTGAGCAGCCACGGCCGGTCTACCCGCGGGTGGGCGCGCAGAAGGCCCTGCGGTTGCCTTTGGGTGTGCCACACGGCCAGCCCACCCGTGGGTGGGCGTGCAGAAGGGCCTGCAGTTTCTTCTGAGTTGACGAACGACCAGCTTTCCCGCTGGTGGCCGCAGAACTGTTTGGGTTTGCCATTGGGTGTCGCCAGACGTCGGCCCACCCGTGGGTGGGCGGCAGAACGGCTTGCGTGGTGCCTCTGGGTGTGCGCAAGACGCCGGCCCACCCGTGGGTGGGCGTGAAGAAGGGCCTGCGGTTGCCTCTGGGTGTGTGCCGCCGACGTAGGCCCACCCGTGGGTGGGCGTGCAGAAGGGCCCGCGGTTTCCTCTGGGTGTGTTGCCACGGCCGCCCATCAGTGGGTGAACGTGTAGAAGGGCCTGCGGTTGCCTCTGGCTGTGTTGTTACGGCCGGCCCACCTGTGTGTGGGCGTGCAGAAGGGCCTGAGGTTGCCTCTGGGTGTGCCGCCACGGCCGGCCCACCAGTGGGTGGGCGTGCAGAAGGGCCTGAGTTTGCCCCTGGGTGAGCCGCCACGGCCGGCCCACCTGTGGGTGGGCGGGCAGAAGGGCCTGCGGTTTCCTCTGGGTTGACGCAACGACCAGCTCTCCCGTAGGTGGGCGTGCAGAACTGTTTGCGTTTACCTCTGGGTGTGCCGCTACGGCCGGCCCACCCGTGGGTGGGCGTGCAGAACTGTTTATGCGGTGCCTCTGGGTGTGCAGCCACGGCCGGGCCTACCCGCGTGGGTGGGCGTGCAGAAGTGCCTGCGTTTTGCTCCCTGGTTGTGCAGCACGGCCGGCCCACCCGTTGGTGGGCGTGCAGTAGGGCCCTGCATTTTCCCCCTGGTGTGCCGCCACGGCCGGCCAACCCGTGGGTGGGTGTGCAGAATACCTCCTGCGGTTCCCTGTGGGTGTGCAGCCACGGCCGGCCTACCCGGTGGGTGGGAGTGTAGAAGGGCCTGCGATTACCTCTGGGTGTGCTGCGACGGCCAGCCCACCCGCGGGTGGGCTGCAGAAGCCCTGCAGTTTCTTCTGCTGGACGCAACGACCAGCTTACCCGTGGGTGGGCTGCAGAACTGTTTGGCGTGTGCCTTTGGGTGTGCCGCCACGGCCGGCAGGCCCGTGGGTGGGCGTGCAGAACTGTTTATGCGAGTGCCTCTGGGTGTGCCGCGACGGCCGCCCACCCGTAGGTGGGCGTGCAGCAGTAGGGCCTGCATTTTCCCCTGTGTGTGCCGCCACGGTTGGCCCACCCGTGGGTGGGTGTGCAGAAGGCCCCGCGGTTGCCTCTGGGTGTGCAGGCACGGCCGGCCACCCGTGGGTGGGAGTGCAGAAGGGCCTCGCGATTACCACTGGGTGTGCCGCCACGGCCAGCCCAATCCCGGCGGGTGAACGTGCAGAAGGGCCTGCAGTTTCTTCTGGGTTGACGCGAACGACCAGCTTACCCGTGGGTGGGCGTGCAGAACTGTTTGCGTGTGCCCTGGGTGTGCCGCCGACGGCCGGCCCACCCGTGGGTGGGCGTAGCAGAACTGTTTGCGTGTGCCTCTAGGTGTGCACAAGACGGCCGGCTCCACCCGTGGGTGGGCGTGCAGAAGGCTTGCCTGTTTTTCCCCCTGGGTGTGCCGCCACGGTCGGCTCCACCCGTGGTTGGGGCGTGCAGAAGGGTTTGCGCTTGCCTCTGAGTGTGCCGCCACGGCCCGGCCTACCCGTGGAGTGCTGGCGTGCAGAAGGGCCCTCGCGGTTTCCTCTGCGCTGATCGCCACGCACCAACCCACCCGTAGGTGGGCGTGCAGAACTGTTTGCGCAGTGCCTCTGGGTGTGCCGCCACGGCCGGCCCACTCGTGGGTGGGCGTGCACAACTGTTTCGCGCGGTGGCTCTGGCGTGTCGAACGGCCGGCCCACTCGTGGGTGGGCGTGCAGAACTGTTTGCGTAGTGGCTGTGGGTGTGTCGCCACGGCCGGCCCACCCCGTGAGTGGGCGTGCAGAAGGCCTGCGGTTGCCTCTGTGTGCCGCCGACGCCAACTCCACCCGTGGGTGGGCGTGCAGAGGTGCTTGCCTTTGCCTCTGGAGTGTGCCGCTGACGGCCCGCCCACCCGTGGGTGGGCGTGCAAAAGGGTTTGCGTTTTCCTCTGAGTGTGCAGCCACGGCCGGCCTACCCGGTGGAGGGCGTGTAGAGGGGCCCGCGGTTTCCTCTGGGTTGACGCAACGACCAGCTTACCCGCGGGTGGGCGTGCAGAATTGTTTGCGTGTGCCTCTGGGTGTGCCGCCACGGCCGGCCCGCACCCGTGGCTGGGCGTGAAGAACTGTTTGGCGTGTGCCTCTGCGGTGCGGCTGACGGCCCGGCCCACCCGTGGGTGGGCGTGCAGTGGGGCCTGAGGTGTCTCCTGGGTGTGCCGCCACGGCCGGCCCACCCGTGGCTGGGCGTGAAGAACTGTTTGGGTGTGCCTCTGGGTGCTTCAAGACGGCCCCGGCCCACCAGTGGGTGGGTGTGCAGAAGGCCCCGCGGTTGCCTCTGTGTGCAGCCACGGCCGGGTCTACCCGCGGTGCGATGCAGAAGGGCCTCGCGGTTGCCTCTGGGAGTGCCGCCGACGGCCAGCCCACCCTGCGGTGGGCGAAGGGCCTGCAGTTTCTTCTGAGTTGACGCGAACGACCAGCTTTCCCCGTGGGTGGGCTGCAGAACTGTTTGGCGCTTTTGCCATTGGGTGTGTCGCTGACGGCCGGCCCACCCGTGGGTGGGCTGCGGCAGAACTGTTTGCGCGGTGCCTCTGGGTGTGCCGCCACGGCCGGCCCACCCGTGGGTGGGCGTGCAGTAGGCCTGCATTTTCCCCTGGGTGCTTCGCCACACGGGTTGTCCCACCCGTGGGTGGGTGTGCAGAAGGCCCTGCGGTTGCCTCTGGGTGCAGGCACGGCCGCCTACCCCGTGGGTGGGAGTGCAGAAGGGCCTCGCGATTACCTCTGGGTGTGCCGCCACGGCCAGCCCACCTGCGGGTGAACGTGCAGAAGGGCCTGCAGTTTCTTCTGGGTTGACGCGAACGACCAGCTTACCCGCGGGTGGGCGTGCAGAACTGTTTGCGCGGTGCCTCTGAGTGCCGCCACGGCCGGCCTACCCGTGGGTGGGCGTGCAGAAGGGCCTGCGGTTTCCTCTGGGTTGACGCTTTACGACCAACCCACCCGTGGAGGGTGGCCGCAGAACTGTTTGGCGGTGCCTCTGGTGTGCTGCTACGGCCGGCCCACCCGTGGGTGGGCGTGCACAACCGTTTGGCGTGTGGCTCTGGGCTGCGTCGCAGAACGGGCCGCCCACTCGTGTGGGCGGCAGAACTGTTTTACGCGTAGTGGCTGTGGGTGTGCCGCCACGGCCGGCCCACCCGCGGAGTGGGGCTGCAGAAGGGCCTGCGGTTGCCTCTGGGTGCCGCCACGGCCAACCCACCCGCGGGTGGGCGTGCAGAAGGGTTTGCCTTTGCCTCTGAGTGTGTCGCTGACGGCCGGCCCACCCGTGGAGTGGGCTGCAGAAGGGCCCTGCGGTTTCCTCTGGGTTGACGCGAACGACCAGCTTCACCCGCGGGTGGGCTGCAGAATTGTTTGCGCAGTGCCTCTGATTGTGCCGCCACGGCCGCCCACCCGTGGCTGGGCGTGAAGAACTGTTTGGCGTGTGCCTCTTGGTGTGCCGCCACGGCCGGCCCAACCGTGGGTGGGCGTGCAGTGGGCCTGAGGTTGCTCCTGGGTGTGCCTTCACACGGCCGGCCCACCCGTTGGTGGGTGTGCAGAAGGCTTTAGCGGTTGCCTCTGGGTGTGCAGCCACGGCCGGCCCACCCTGCGGGTGGGAGTGCAGAAGGGCCTGCGGGTACATCTGGGTGTGCCGCTGACGGCCAACCCACCCGTGGGTGGGCGTGCAGAAAGGGCCTGCATTTTCTTCTGGGATGACGCGAACGACCAGCTTACCCGTGGGTGGGCTGTGCAGAAATGTTAGCATGGTGCCTCTGGGTGCCGCTACGGCCGGCCCACCCGTGGGTGGGCGTGCAGAACTGTTTGCGTGCCTCTGCGTGCCTCCGACGGCCGGCCCACCCGTGGGTGGGGCGTGCAGAAGGGCCTGAGGTTGCCCCGGGTGTGCCGCCATGGTTGGCCCACCCGTAGTGGCCGCAGTAGAAGGGCCTGCGGTTGCCTCTGGGTGTGCCGCCACGGCCGGCCCACCCCTGGGTGGGCATGCAGAAGGGTTTGCGTTTGCCTCTGAGTGTGCCGCCACGGCCGGCCCATTCGTGGGAGGGCGTGAAGAAGGCCCTGCGGTTCCCTCTGTGTGAGCAGCCACGGCCGGTCTACCCGTGGGTGGGCATGCAGAAGGGCCTGCGGTTGCCTTTGGGTGTGCCGCCACGGCCAGCCCACCCGTGGGTGGGCGTGCAGAAGGGCCTGCAGTTTCTTCTGAGTTGACGCGAACGACCAGCTTTCCGCTTGGTGGGCGGCAGAACTGTTTGCGCTTTGCCATTGGGTGTGCCGCTGACGGCCGGCCCACCCGTGGGTGGGCGTGCAGAACGGCTTGCATGTGCCTCTGGGTGTGCCGCCACGGCCGGCCCACCCGTGGGTGGGCGTGAAGAAGGGCCTGCGGTTGCCTCTGGGTGTGCCGCCACGGTAGGCCCACCCGTGGGTGGGCGTGCAGAAGGGCCTGCGGTTTCCTCTGGGTGTGTTGCCACGGCCGGCTCATCAGTGGGTGAACGTGTAGAAGGGCCTGCGGTTGCCTCTGGCTGTGTTGCTACGGCCGGCCCACCTGTGTGTGGGCGTGCAGAAGGGCCTGAGGTTGCCTCTGGGTGTGCCGCCACGGCCGGCCCACCAGTGGGTGGGCGTGCAGAAGGGCCTGAGTTTGCCCCTGGGTGAGCCGCCACGGCCGGCCCACCTGTGGGTGGGCGGGCAGAAGGGCCTGAGGTTTCCTCTGGGTTGACGCAACGACCAGCTCTCCCGTAGGTGGGCGTGCAGAACTGTTTGCGTTTACCCCTGGGTGTGCCGCTACGGCCGGCCCACCCGTGGGTGGGCGTGCAGAACTGTTTGCGTGTGCCTCTGGGTGTGCAGCCACGGCCGGCCTACCCGTGGGTGGGCGTGCAGAAGTGCCTGCGTTTGCTCCTGGTTGTGCAGCCACGGCCGGCCCACCCGTTGGTGGGCGTGCAGTAGGGCCTGCATTTTCCCCTGGGTGTGCCGCCACGGCCGGCCAACCCGTGGGTGGGTGTGCAGAATACCCTGCGGTTCCCTGTGGGTGTGCAGCCACGGCCGGCCTACCCGTGGGTGGGAGTGTAGAAGGGCCTGCGATTACCTCTGGGTGTGCCGCAACGGCCAGCCCACCCGTGGGTGGGCGTGCAGAAGGCCCTGCAGTTTCTTCTGGGTTGACGCAACGACCAGCTTACCCGTGGGTGGGCGTGCAGAACTGTTTGCGTGTGCCTCTGGGTGTGCCGCCACGGCCGGCCCACCCGTAGGTGGGCGTGCAGTAGGGCCTGCATTTTCCCCTGTGTGTGCCGCCACGGTTGGCCCACCCGTGGGTGGGTGTGCAGAAGGCCCTGCGGTTGCCTCTGGGTGTGCAGGCACGGCCGGCCTACCCGTGGGTGGGAGTGCAGAAGGGCCTGCGATTACCACTGGGTGTGCCGCCACGGCCAGCCCACCCGTGGGTGAACGTGCAGAAGGGCCTGCAGTTTCTTCTGGGTTGACGCAACGACCAGCTTACCCGTGGGTGGGCGTGCAGAACTGTTTGCGTGTGCCTCTGGGTGTGCCGCCACGGCCGGCCCACCCGTGGGTGGGCGTGCAGAACTGTTTGCGTGTGCCTCTAGGTGTGCCGCCACGGCCGGCCCACCCGTGGGTGGGCGTGCAGAAGGGCCTGCTTTTCCCCCTGGGTGTGCCGCCACGGTCGGCCCACCCGTGGTTGGGCGTGCAGAAGGGTTTGCGTTTGCCTCTGAGTGTGCCGCCACGGCCGGCCTACCCGTGGGTGGGCGTGCAGAAGGGCCTGCGGTTTCCTCTGCGTTGACGCTACGACCAACCCACCCGTAGGTGGGCGTGCAGAACTGTTTGCGTGTGCCTCTGGGTGTGCCGCCACGGCCGGCCCACTCGTGGGTGGGCGTGCACAACTGTTTGCGTGTGGCTCTGGGCGTGCCGCAACGGCCGGCCCACTCGTGGGTGGGTGTGCAGAACTGTTTGCGTGTGGCTGTGGGTGTGCCGCCACGGCCGGCCCACCCGTGAGTGGGCGTGCAGAAGGGCCTGCGGTTGCCTCTGTGTGTGCCGCCACGGCCGGCCTACCCGTGGGTGGGAGTGCAGAAGGGCCTGCTGGTACATCTGGGTGTGCCGCCACGGCCAGCCCACCCGTGGGTGGGCGTGCAAAAGGGTTTGCGTTTTCCTCTGAGTGTGCAGCCACGGCCGGCCTACCCGTGGGAGGGCGTGTAGAGGGGCCTGCGGTTTCCTCTGGGTTGACGCAACGACCAGCTTACCCGTGGGTGGGCGTGCAGAATTGTTTGCGTGTGCCTCTGGGTGTGCCGCCACGGCCGGCCCACCCGTGGCTGGGCGTGAAGAACTGTTTGCGTGTGCCTCTGGGTGTGCGGCCACGGCCGGCCCACCCGTGGGTGGGCGTGCAGTGGGGCCTGAGGTGTCTCCTGGGTGTGCCGCCACGGCCGGCCCACCCATTGGTGGGTGTGCAGAAGGCTTTGCGGTTGCCTCTGGGTGTGCAGCCACGGCCGGCCTACCCGTGGGTGGGAGTGCAGAAGGGCCTGCTGGTACATCTGGGTGTGCCGCCACGGCCAGCCCACCCGTGGGTGGGCGTTCAGAAGGGCCTGCAGTTTCTTCTGAGTTGACGCAACGACCAGCTTTCCCGTGGGTGGGCGTGCAGAACTGTTTGCGTTTGCCATTGGGTGTGCCGCCACGGCCGGCCCACCCGTGGGTGGGCGTGCAGAACTGTTTGCGTGTGCCTCTGGGTGTGCCGCCACGGCCGGCCCACCCGTGGGTGGGCGTGAAGAAGGGCCTGCGGTTGCCTCTGGGTGTGCCGCCACGGCCGGCCCACCCGTGGGTGGGTGTGCAGAAGGCCCTGCGGTTGCCTCTGGGTGTGCAGCAACGGCCGGCCTACCCGTGGGTGGGCGTGCAGAAGGGCCTGCGGTTTCCTCTGGGTGTGTTGCCACGGCCGGCTCATTAGTGGGTGAACGTGCAGAAGGGCCTGCGGTTGCCTCTGGCTGTGTTGCTACGGCCGGCCCACCTGTGTGTGGGCGTGCAGAAGGGCCTGAGGTTGCCTCTGGGTGTGCCGCCACGGCCGGCCCACCCGTGGGTGGGCGTGCAGAAGGGCCTGCGGTTGCCCCTGGGTGAGCCGCCAGGGCCGGCCCACCCGTGGGTGGGCGTGCAGAAGGGCCTGCGGTTGCCTCTGGTTGTGCGGCCAACGGCCGGCCCACCCGTAGGTGGCGTGCAGAAGGGCCTGCGTTTGCCTCTGGGTGTGCCGCCACAGCCGGCCCACAAGTGGGTGGGCGTGCAGAAGGCCCTGCGGTTGCCCCTAAGTGTGCAGCCACGGCCGGCCCACCCGTGGGTGGGCGTGCAGAAGGGCCTGCGTTTGCCCCTGGGTGTGCCGCCACGGCCGGCCAACCCGTGGGTGGGCGTGCAGAAGGGTCTGCGGTTGCCTCTGTGTTGACACAACGGCTGGCTCACCCGTGGGAGGGCGTGGAGAACTCTTTGTCTGTGCCCCTGGGTGTGCCGTTACGGCCGGCCCACCCGTCGGTGGGCGTGCAGAAGGGCCTGCGGTTGCCTCTGGGTGTGCCGCTACAGCCGGCCTACCCGTACGTGGGCGTGCAGAACTGTTTGCGTGTGCCTCTGGGTGTGCCGCCACGGCCGGCCCACCCCTGGGTGGGCGTGCAGAAGGGCCTGCGGTTGCCCCTGGTAGCGCCGCCACGGCGGGCCCACCCGTGGGTTGGAGTGCAGAAAGGCCTGCGTTTGCCTCTGAGTGTGCCGCCACGGCCGGCCCACCCGTTAGTGGGTGTGCAGAAGGCCCTGCGTTTGCCTCTGGGTGTGCAGCCACGGCCGGCCTCCCCGTGGTTGGGCGTGCAGAAGGGCCTGCGGTTACCTCTGGGTGTGCCGCCACGGCCAGCCCACCCGTGGGTGGGCGTGCAGAAGGGCCTGCAGTTTCTTCTGGGTTGACGCAACGACCAGCTTACCCGTGGGTGGGCGTGCAGAACTGTTTGCGTGTGCCTCTGGGTGTGCCGCCACGGCCGGCCCTCCCGTGGCTGGGCGTGCAGAACTGTTTGTGTGTGCCTCTGGGTGTGCCGCCACGGCCGTCCCACCCGTGGCTGGGCGTGCAGTGGGGCCTGCGGTTGCTCCTGGGTGTGCCGCCACGGCCGGTCCACCCTTTGTGGGTGTGCAGAAGGCCCTGCGGTTGCCTCTGTGTGTGCAGCCACGGCCGGCCTACCCGTGGGTGGGAGTGCAGAAGGGCCTGCGGGTACATCTGGGTGTGCCGCCACGGCCAGCCCACCCGTGGGTGGGCGTGCAGAAGGGCCTGCATTTTCTTCTGGGATGACGCAACGACCAGCTTACCCGTGGGTGGGCGTGCAGAAGGGCCTGCGTTTTCCTCTGGGTGTTCCGCCACGGCCGGCCCACCCGTGGGTGGGCGTGCAGAACTGTTTGTGTGTGCCTCTGGGTGTGCCGCCACGGCCGGCCCTCCCGTGGCTGGGCGTGCAGAACTGTTTTTGTGTGCCTCTGGGTGTGCCGCCACGGCCGGCCCACCCTTTGGTGGGTGTGCAGAAGGCCCTGCGGTTGCCTCTGTGTGTGCAGCCACGGCCGGCCTACCCGTGGGTGGGAGTGCAGAAGGGCCTGCGGGTACATCTGGGTGTGCCGCCACGGCCAGCCCACCCGTGGGTGGGCGTGCAGAAGGGCCTGCATTTTCTTCTGGGATGACGCAACGACCAGCTTACCCGTGGGTGGGCGTGCAGAAGGGCCTGCGGTTCCTCTGGGTGTTCCGCCCACGGCCGGCCCACCCGTGGGTATGGCAGAACTGTTTGGGTGTGCCTCTGCGTGCCGCCACGGCCGGCCCACCCGTGGGTGGGCGTGCAGAAGGGCCTGAGATTGCCCCGGGCTGTGCCGCCACGGTAGGCCCACCCGTGTGTGGGCGTGCAGAAGGGCCTGCGGTTGCCTCTGGGTGTGCCGCCACGGCCGGCCCACCAGTGGGTGGGCGTGCAGAAGGCCCTGCGGTTGCCTCTGGTTGTGCCGCCATGGCCGGCCTACCCGTGGGTGCGCGTGCAGAACTGTTTGCATGTGGCTATGGGTGTGCAGCCACAGCCGGCTTACCTGTGGGAGGTCGTGCAGAAGGGCCTGCGGTTGCCCCTGGGTGTGCAGCCACGGCCGGCCCACCCGTGGGTGGGCGTGGAGAAGGGCCTGCGTTTGCCCCTGGGAGTGCCGCAACGGCCGGCCAACCCGTGGGTGGGCGTGCAGAAGGGTCTGCGGTTGCCTCTGGGTTTACGCAACGGTCGGCTCACCCGTGGGTGGGCGTGGAGAACTATTTGCCTGTGCCCCTGGGTGTGCCGCTACGGCCGGCCCACCCGTGGGTGGGCGTGCAGAAGGGCCTGCGTTTGCCCCTGGGTGAGCCGCCACGGCCGGCCCACCTGTGGGTGGGCGTGCAGAACGGCCTGCGGTTGCCTCTGGGTTGACGCAACGACCAGCCCACACGTAGGTGGGCGTGCAGAACTGTTAGCGTGTGCCTCTGGGTGTGCCGCCACGTTCGGCCCACCCGTGGGTGGGCGTGAAGAAGGCCCTGCGTTTGACTCTGGGTGTGCAGCCACGGCCGGCCTACCCGTGGTTGGGCGTGCAGAAGAGCCTGCGGTTACCTCTGGGTGTGCCGCCACGGCCGGCCCACCCGTTGGTGGGTGTGCAGAAGGCGCTGCGGTTGCCTCTGGATGTGCAGCCACGGCCAGCCCACCCGTGGGTGGGCGTGCAGAAGGGCCTGCAATTTCTTCTGGGATGACGCAACGACCAGCTTACCCGTGGGTGGGCGTGCAGAACTGTTTGCGTGTGCCTCTGGGTGTGCCGCCACGGCCGGCCCACCCGTGGGTGGGCGTGCAGAACTGTTTGCGCGGTGCCTCTGGGTGTGCCGCCGACGGCCGGCCCACCCGTGGGTGGGCGTGCAGTGGGGCTCGCGGTTGCTCCTGGGCGTGCCGCCACGGCCGGCCCACCCGTTGGTGGGTGTGCAGAAGGCCCTGCGGTTGCCTCTGTGTGTGCAGCCACGGCCGACCTACTCGTGGGTGGGAGTGCAGAAGGGCCTGCGGGTACATCTGCGTGTGCCGCCACGGCCAGCCCACCCGTAAGTGGGCGTGCAGAAGGGCCTGCATTTTCTTCTGGGATGACGCAACGACCAGCTTACCCGTGGGTGGGCGTGCAGAACTGTTTATGCGGTGCCTCTGGGTGTGCAGTCATGGGCCGGCCCACCCGTGGGTGGGGCGTGCAGAACGGTTTGTGTGTGCCTCTGGGTGCCGCCACGGCCGGCTCACCCGTGGGTGGGCGTGCAGAAGGGCCTGAGGTTGCCCCGGGGTGTGCCGCCACGGTAGGGCCCACCTCGTGTGTGGGCGTGCAGAAGGGCCTGCGGTTGCCTCTGGGTGTGCCGCCGACGGCCCGACCCAACGGGTGGGCGTGCAGAAGGGTTTGCGTTTGCTCTCTGGAGTGTGCCGCCACGGCCGGCCCATTCGTAGGTGGTCGTGAAGAATGGTTTGCGCTTTGCCTCTGAGTGTGCCGCCACGGCCGCCCACCAGTGGGTGGGTGTGCAGAAGGCCCTGCGTTTTCCTCTGGGTGTGCAGCCACGGCCGGCCTACCCGTGGGTGGGCATGCAGAAGGGTTTCGCGGTTGCCTCTGGGTGTGCCGCTGACGGCCAGCCCACCCGTGTGTGGGCTGCGAAGAAGGGCCTGCAGTTTCTTCTGGGTTGACGCAACGACCAGCTTCCGTGGGTGGGCGTGGAGAACTGTTTGCGCTTTGCCATTGGGTGTGCCGCCGACGGCCGGCCCACCCGTGGGTGGGGCGGCAGAACTGTTTATGCGGTGACTCTGGGTGTGCCGCTGACGGCCGGCCCACCCGTGGGTGGGCGTGCAGTAGGGCCTGCATTTTCCCCTGGGTGCCGCCACGTACGGCCCACCCGTGGGTGGGTGTGCAGAAGGCCCTGCGGTTGCCTCTGCGTGCCGCCACGGCCGGCCTACCCGTGGGTGGGAGTGCAGAAGGGCCTGCGATTACTTCTGGGTGTGCCGCCACGCCAGCCCACCCGCGGGTGAACCTGCAAAAGGGCCTGCAGTTTCTTCTGGGCTGACGCAACGACAAGCTGACCCGATGGTGGGCGTGCAGAACTGTTTGCGCGGTGCTCTCTGGGTGTGCCGCCGACGGCCGGGCCCACCCGTGGGTGGGTGTGCAGAAGGGTTTGCGTTTGCCTCTGAGTGTGCCGCTACGTGTCGGCCCACCCGTGGGTGGGGCGTGCAGAAGGGTTTGCGCTTGCTCTCTGAGTGTGCCGCCATTGCACGCCCACCCGCAGGGTGGGCGTGCGTCAAGGGCCCGCGGTTTCAGGGTTGACGCGAATCCACCAACCCACCCGTAGGTTGGCGAAAGCAGAACTGTTTTATGGTGTGCCTTTGGGTGTCGCCGACGGCCGCTTCCACCCGCGGGTGGGCGTGCAGAAAGGCTCTGCGGTTGCCTCTGGGTGTGCCGCCACGCGGCCGCTCCACCCGTGGGTGGCGTGCAGAAGGGCTCGCGGTTGCCACTGGGTGTGCCGCCATGGTCGGGCCTACCCGTGGGCGCTGCGGCAGAACAGTTTGCATTTGGCTATGGGTGTGCAGCGACACGGCCGGCCCACCCGTGGGTGGGCGTGCAGAAGGGCCTTCTTTTTCCCCTGGGTGTTCACACGGTAGGCCCAAATCATGTGTGGGGCGCAGCAGAATGGCTCGCGCTTTGCCACCGGGTGTGCCGCCACGTCCGGCCCACCCGTGGGTGGGCGTGCAGAAGGGTTTGCGCTTGCCTCTGAGTGTGGGCGCCATTGCCGCCCACCCGTGGTTGGGCGCAGAAGGGTTTTGCGTTTGCCTCTGATTGTGCCGCCACGGCCGGCCTACCCGCGGGTGGGAGTGCAGAAGGGCCTGCGGTTACCTCTGGTGTGCAGCCACGGCCGGCCTACCCCGTGGGTGGGAGTGCAGAAGGGCCTGGCGGTTACCTCTGGGTGTGCCGCCACGCCAACGCGACCCGCGGGTGAACCTGCAGAAGCGCTTTGCAGTTTCTTCTGGGTTGACGCAACGACCAGCTTTCCCGTGGGTGGGCGGCAGAACTGTTTGCGTGTGCCTCTGGGTGTGCTCGCCATATCGGCCCACCCGTGGGTGGGCGTGCAGAACTGTTTGCGCGTGCCTCTGGGTGCCGCCACGGCCGGCCCACCCGCGGGTGGGCGTGCAGAAGGGCCTGCGGTTGCCTCTGGGTGTGTCACACGGCCAGCCCACCCGTGGTTACGGGGCAGAAGGGTTTGCGCTTGCCTCTGAGTGTGCCGCCACGGCCGGCCTACCCGTGGGTTGGCGTGCAGAAGGGCCTCGCGGTTTCTCTGGGTTGACGCAACGGCCAACCCACCCGTAGGTGGGCTTTGCAGAACTGTTTGCGTGTGCCTCTGGGTGTGCCGCCACGCGGCCGGCCCACCCGTGGGTGGGCGAAGAAGGGTTTATGCTTTGCCTCTGAGTGTGCCGCCACGGCCGGCCCAAACCAGTGGGTGGGTGTGCAGAAGGCCCTGGCGGTTGCGCTCTGGGTGTGCAGCCACGGCCGCCTACCCGTGAATGGGGAGTGCTGAAGGGCCTGCAATTACCTCTGGGTGTGCCGCTATTTGACCAGCCCACCCGTGGGTGGGCGTGCAGAAGGGCCTGCAGTTTCTTCTGGGTTGACGCAACGACCAGCTTTCCCGTGGGTGGGCCGTGAAGAACTGTTTGCGTTGCTCATTGGGTGTGCCGCCGACGGGCCGGCCCAAATCTGCGGGTGGGCGTGCAGAAGTGTTTGCTTGTGACTCTGGGTGTGCCGCCACGGCCGGCCCACCCGTGGGTGGGCGTGCAGTAGGGCCTGCATTTTCCCCTGGGTGTGCCACCACGGTCGCCCACACCGGTGGGTGGGTGTGCAGAAGGCCCTGCGGTTGCCCCTGGGTGTGCCGCCACGGCCGGCCTACCCGTAGGTGGGAGCTGCAGAAGGGCCCTGCGATACCTCTGGGTGTGCCGCCACGGCCAGCCCACCCGTGGGTGAACGTGCAGAAGGGCCTGCAGTTTCTTCTGGGTTGACGCAACGACCAGCTTACCCGTGGGTGGGAGTGCAGAACGGCCTGCGTTTGCCTCTGGGTGTGCCGACACGGCCGGCCCACCCGCATGGGTGGGTGTGCAGAAGGGTTTGCGCTTGCCTCTGAGTGTGTCAGCCGACGGCCGCCCACCCGTGGGTGGAGCGTGCAGAAAGGGTTTGCGTTTTCTCTGGGTGTGCCGTCCAGTCCCGGCCCACCCGTGTGTGGGACGTGCAGAAGGGCCTGCGGTTTCCTCAGGGTTGGCGCAATGACCAACCCACCCGTAGGTGGGCGCAGTAGAATTGTTTGCGTGTGCCTTTGAATGTGCCGCCACGGACGGGACTCCCACCCGCGGGTGATGCGCATAGAGGCCCTCGCGTTTGCCTCTGGGTGTGTCACACGTCGGCTCCACCCGTGGAGTGGCGTGCAGAAGGGCCTGCGGTTTCCTCTGGGTGTCGCCACGGCCGGCCCACCAGTGGGTGGGCAGTGCACAAGGCCCTGAGGTTGCCTCTGGGTGTGCAGCCATGGCCGGCTTACCCGTGGGTGCTGCGTGCAGAACTGTTTGCATGTGGCTATGGGTGTGCCGCACAGCCGGCTCACCTGTGGGTGGGCGTGCAGCAGAAGGGACTGCGGTTGCCCCTGGGTGTTGCAAAGACGGGCCCGGCCCACCCGCTGGGTGGGGCGTGGAGAAGGGCTCCGCGCTTTGCCCTGGGTGTGCTGACGGCCGAGCAACCCGTGGGAGGGCGTGCAGAAGGGCCTCGCGGTTGCTCTGGTTTACGCAGCGACCAGCCCACCCGTGGGTGGAAGCGCGAGAAAGGCCTGCGTTTGCCTCTGGGTGTGCCCTGCCACGGCCGGCCCACCCGTTAGTGGGTGTGCAGCAGGCCCTGCGTTTGCCCTCTGGTTGTGCCCCCACGGCGTGGCCCACCCGTGGTGGTGTGAAGGGCCCGCGGTTACCTCTGGGTGTGCCGCTGCGGCCAGCCCACCGGTGGGTGAGGCGCAGAAGGGCCTGCAGATTCTTCTCGCTGGCGTAACGCACCAGCTTACCCGCGGGTGGGCGTTGAGAACTGTTAGCGCAGTGCCTCTGGGTGTGCCTCCGACGGCCCGGCCCAACCCGTGAGTGGCGTGCAGAACTGTTTGGGTGTGCCTCTGGGTGCCGCTACAGCCGCCCACCCGTGGGTGGGCGCGCAGAAGGGGCCTCGAGTTTGCCCCGGGAGTGTGCCGCCACGGTAGGCCCACCCATTCGTGGGGCGCAGAAGAAGGGCCTGCGGTTGCTCTTTGGGTGTGCCGCTCACGGCCGGCCACCCGTGGGTGGGCGTGCAGAAGGGTTTGCGCTTTGCCTCTGAGTGTGACGCCACACGGCCGGCCCATTCGTGGGTGGGCGTGAAGAAGGGTTTGCGCTTTGCCTCTGAGTGTCGCCACGGCCGGCCCACCCGTGAGTGGGTGTGCAGAAGGGCCAGCGGTTTCCTCTGGGTGTGCAGCCACGCCGGCCTGCACCCGTGGGTGGGCATGCAGAACTGTTTGCGCGGTGCCTCTGAATGTGCGCTGACGTCGGCCCACCCCTGGGTGGGCTGTGCAGAAGGGCCTCGCGGTTGCCTCTGGTTGTGCCGCTGACGGCGCGGGCCCACCCTGGGTGGGCTGCGGCAGAAAGGCCTCGGCGTTGCCTCTGGGTGTGCATACGGCCGGCTCCCACCCGATGGGTGGGTGTGCAGAAGGTCCCGCGGTTGCCTCTGGGTGTGCAGGCACGGCCGGCCTACCCGCAGTGTGTGGGAGTGCAGAAAGGCCTCGCGATTACCTCTGGGTGTGCCGCCACGGCCAGCCCACCCGTGGGTGAACGTGCAGAAGGGCCTGCAGTTTCTTCTGGGTTGACGCAACGACCAGCTTACCTGCGGGTGGGCGTGCAGAACTGTTTGCGTGTGCCTCTGGGTGTGCCGCCACGGCCGGCCCACCCGTGGGTGGGCGCGCAGAACTGTTTGCATGTGACTCTGGGTGTGACTGCCGGCCGGCCCACCCGTGGGTGGGCGTGCAGAAGGGCCTGCTTTTCCCCCTGGGTGTGCCGCTGACGGTAGGCCCACCCGTGTGTGGGGCGTGCAGAAGGGCCTCGCGGTTTCCTCTGGGTTGACGCAGAACCACAAACCCACCCGCTCGGGTGCGTGCAGAACTGTTTGCGTGTGGCTCTGGGTGTGCCGCCACGGCCGCCCACCCGAGTGGTGGGCGTGCCGGGCGGCCTGCGGTAGCATCTGGGTGTGCCGCCGACGGCCCGGCTCCACCCGTGGGTGGGCGTGCAGAACTGTTTGCGCAGGACTCTGGGTGTCGCCACGACGCGGCCCACCCGGTAGTGGGCGTGCAGTCACGGCTCTGCATTTTCCCCTGGGTGTGTCATACGGCCGGCCCACCCGTGGGTGAAGCGTGCAGTAGGGCCTGCATTTTTCCCCTGCGGTGTGCCGCCCAGCGGCCGCCCACCGCGAGTGGTGTGCAGAAGGCCCTGCGTTTGCCTCTGGTGTGCCGCCACGGCCGGCCTACCCGGTGGTGGGCGTGCAGTGGGGCCTGCGGTTGCTCCTGGCCGTACGCCACGGCCAGCCCACCGATGCTAGGGTGTGCAGAAAGGGCCCCGCGGTTGCCTCTGGGTGTGCAGCCACGGCCGACCTACTCGTGGGTGGAGTGCAGAAGGGCCTCGCGGGTACATCTGCGTGTGCCGCTACGGCCAGCCCACCCGTGAAGTGGGCGTGCAGAAGGGCCTGCATTTTCTTCTGGGATGACGCAACGCGACCAGCTTACCGTGGCTGGAAGTGCAGAACTGTTTGCGCAGTGGCTCTGGGTGTCGCAGACGGCCAGGGCTCCACCCGTGAGAGTGGCGTGCAGAAGGGCCTGCGGTTGCATCTGCGGTGTGCACTACGGCCCACCCGTGGGTGGGCGTGCAGAACTGTTTGCCTGTGACACTGGGTGTGCCGCCACGGCCCACCCGTGGGTGGGCGTGCAGTAGGGCCTGCATTTTCCCTGGCTGTGCCGCTACGGCCGGCCCACCCCTGGGTGGCGGCAGAAAAGGCCTCGTTGTACTCTGGGTGACACGCCACGGCTGGCCCACCCATTGGTGGGTGTGGAGAAGGCCCTGCATTTGCCTCTGGGTGTGCGCCGCATGGCCCACCCGTGGGTGGAGTGTGCAGAAGGGCCCGCGGTTACCTCTGGGTGTGCGCCACTGCCAGCCCACCGGTGGGTGGGCTGCAGAAGGGCCTGCAGTTTCTTCTGCTGACGATAGTCCACCAGTTTACCCTGCGGTGGGCTGCTGAGAACTGTTAGCGCGTGCCTCTGGGTGCCGCCACGGCCGGCCCAACCGTGGGTGGGCTGCAGGGCAGAACTGTTTATGCGTGTGACTCTGGTGTGCCGCCGGCGGCCGGCCCACCCGTGGGTGGGCGTGCAGAAGGGGCCTGAGTTTGCCTTGCGGTGTTCCGCCACGGTAGGCCCAAAGTGTGAAGGCGCGCGGAAGGGCCTCCGCGGTTGCCTCTGGGTGTGTCCCGCCACGGCCGGCCCACCCGTGGGTGGGCGTGCAGAAGGGTTTTGCGTTTTCCTCTGAGGTGCTGCACGTCGGCCCATTCGTGGGTGGCCGTGAAGAAGGTTTTCGCGTTTGCTCTGTGAGTGTGCCGCCAGGGCCGGCCCACCAGTGAGTGGGTGTGCAGAAAGGCCTCGCGGTTGCCTCTGGGTGTGCAGCCACGGCCGGCCTACCCGTGGGTGGGCATGCCAAAGAGGCCTGCGATTACCTCTCTGGGTCTGCCGCCACGCGGCTCCACACCGTGGGTGGTGCAGAAGAGCCTGCAGTTTCTTCTGGCTCGGATCTAGCATTCAGCTTTCGTGGTTAGGGCGTGCAGAACTGTTCGCGCTTTGCCATTGGATTTGTGCCGCCACAGCCGCCCACCCGCGGAGTGGCGTGCAGAACTGTTTATGCGTGTGCCTCTGGGTGTGCCGCCACAGCCGGCTCCACCCGTGGGTGGGTGTGCAGAAGGTCCCGCGGGTTGCCTCTGGGTGTGCAGGCGCGCCGGCCTACCGCGTGTGGGAGTGCAGAAAGGCCTGCGATTACCTCTGGAATTGCCGCACACGGCCAGCCCAATCCCGACGGGTGAACGTGCAGAAGGGCCTCGCAGTTTCTTCTGGGTTGGCGCTAGCGACCTGCTTACCCGTGGGTGGGCGTGCAGAACTGTTTGCGTGTGCCTCTGGGTGTGCCGCATGACGGCCGGCCCACCCGTGGGTGGGCGTGCAGAAGGGCCTGTTTTCCCCTGGGTGTGCCGCCGCGGTAGGCCCACCCGTGTGTGGGCGTGCAGAAGGGTCTGCGTTTGCCTCGGGGATGCCGCTCACGGCCGGCCCTCCCATGGGTGGGCGTGCAGAAGGCCTTTCGTTTGCCTCTGAGTGTGCGCTCACGGTAGGCCCACCGGTGTGTGGGGCGCAGAAGGGCCTGCGGTTGCCTCTGGGTGTGCCGCCACGGCCGGCCCACCCGTGGGTGGGCGTGCAGAAGGGTTTGCGCTTTGCCTCTGAGTGTGCCGCTACGACGCCCGACCGACGGGTGGGCGTGCAGAACCTGTTTGCGTGTGGCTCTTGCGTGTGCATACGGACGGCCCAACCCGTGCGGTGGAAGTGCGAAGGCCCTGCGGTTGCCTCTGGGTGTGTCGGCACGTCACGTAACCGTGGGTGGGCGTGCAGAACTGTTTCATGCGTGCCTCTGAATATGCCGCCGACGGCCGCCCACCCTGGGTGGGCGTGCAGAAGAGCCCGCGGGTTGCCTCTGGTTGTGCCGCCCGCGGCCAGCCCACCCGTGGGTGGGCGTGCGCATAGGGCCTCACGCGGTTTCTCTGGGTTGACGCAGCGACCAACCCACCCGCCTCGTGGGCTGCAGAAGGGCCTGCGGTTGCCTCTGGGTGTGCCGCCACGGCCGGCCCACCCGTGGGTGGGCGTGCAGAAGAGCTTGCGTTTGCCTCTGAGGTGTCGCACGTCGCCGCAACCCGTGGGTGGGCGTGCAGAACTGACTGGCGTGTGGCTCTGGGTGTGCACACGTACGGCTCCACCCGTGGGTGGGCGTTCTCAGAAGGCCCCGCGGTTTCCTCTGGGTGTGTCGGCACGTCACGTAACCGTGGGTGGGCGTGCAGAACTGACTGGCGTGTGCCTCTGAATGTGCCGCCACGGCCGGCCCACCCTGGGTGGGCATGCAGAAGACGCGGTTGCCTCTGGTTGTGCCGCCACGGGCGGAATACCCGACCGGGTGAAGCGTGCAGAAAGGCCTGCGTTTGCTCTGGGTGTGCCGTCACGGCCGGCCCACCGTAAGTGCGTGTGCAGAAGGTCCCATGCGGTTGCCTCTGGGTGTGCAGGCACGGCCGGGCCTACCCGTGCGGTGGGGCGTGCATAAGGCCCGCGGTTGCCTCTGGGTGTGCCGCACACGGCCGCGCCCACCCGTGGGTGGCGTGCATGAAGGCCCTGCGGTTGCCTCTGGGTGTGCCGCTACGGCCGCCTCAACCGTGGGTGGGCGCGGCAGAACTGTTTGCGCGTGCCTCTGAATGTCACACGTCGGCCCACCCTGCGGTGACGTGCAGAAGGACCTGCGCGGTTGCCTCTGGTTGTGCCGCTGACGGCGGGCCCACCCGTGGGTGGGCGTGCAGAAAAGCCCTGCGTTGCCTCTGGGTGCCGCCATCGGCCGGCTCCACCCGTGGGTGGGTGTGTGAAGGTCCTGCGGTTTGCCTCTGGGTGTGCAGCCACGCCGGCCTACCCGTGGGTGAAGCGTGCATAAGGGCTCTGCGGTTGCCTCTGGTGTGCAGGCACGGCCGGCCTACCCGCGTGTGTGGGAGTGCAGAAAGGCCTGCGTTTGCCTCTGGGTGTGCCGCCACGGGCCGGCCCACCCGTGGGTGGGTGTGCAGAAGGTCCCTGCGGTTGCCTCTGGGTGTGCCGCCACAGCCGGACCCACCCGCGGGTGGGTGTGCAGAAGGTCCCTGCGGTTGCCTCTGGTGTGCAGGCGACGGCCGGCCTACCCGTGTGTGGGAGTGCAGAAAGGCCTGCGATTACCTCTGCGTGCCGCCACGCCAGCCCACCCGATGGGTGAACGCGTGCAGAAGGGCCTGCAGTTTCTTCTGGGCTGACGCAACGACCTGCTTACCCGTGGGTGGGCGGCAGAACTGTTTGCGCATGTGCCCTCTGCGTGCCGCCATACGGTCACGCACCCGTGGGTGAAGCGTGCAGAAGGGCCTGTTTTCCCCCCCCCTGGGTGTGCCGCCACGGTAGGCCCACCTGCGGTGGGCGTGCAGAAGGGTCTGCGTTTGCCTCCGGGGATGCCGCCACGGCCCGGCCCTCCCATGGGTGGGCGTGCAGAAGGCCTTTCGTTTGCCTCTGAGTGTGTCGCCACGGCCGCCAACCGTGGGTGGGCGTGCAGAACTGTTTGCGCCTGGCTCTGGGTGTGCCGCCGACGGACGGCCCACCGTGGGTGTAGCGTGCAGAAGGTCCCTCGCGGTTGCCTCTGGTGTCATGCGCCGCCCAACCGTGGGTGGGCATGCAGAGAACTGTTTGGTGTGCCTCTGAATGTGCCGCACACGGCCGGCTCCACCCCTGGGTGGGCGTGCAGAAGAGCCTCGCGGTTGCCTCTGGTTGTGCCGCCCGCGGCCAGCCCACCCGTGGGTGGGCGTGCAGAAGGGCTCCGCGGTTTCCCCTCTGGGTTGACGTAACGACCAACCCACCCGCTCGTAAGGCAGAAGGGCCTGCGGTTGCCTCTGGGTGTCGCCCGCGCCGGCCCAACCCGTGGGTGGGCGTGCAGAAGAGCTGCGTTTGCCTCTGAGTGTGTCATACGTACGCCCAACCGTGGGTGGGCGTGCAGAACTGTTTTGCGTGTGGCTCTGGGTAGTGCCGCCACGGCCCGGCCCACCCGTGGGTGGGCGTTCAGAAGGCCCCTGCGGTTTCCCTCTGGGTGTGCCGCTACGGCACCTAACCGCGAGTGGCGTGCAGAACTGTTTCGCGTGTGCCTCTGAATGTGCACGCCAGTGGCCGCCCACCCCTGGGTGGGCATGCAGAAGGCCCTGCGGTTGCCTCTGGTTGTGCCGCTCACGGCGGGCCCACCGTGGATTAGGCGTGCAGAAAGGCCCCGCGTTTGCCTCTGGGTGTGCCGTCACGGCCGCCCGGTAACCGTGGGCGCGTGCAGAAGGTCCCTGCGGTTGCCTCTGGGTGTGCAGGCACGGCCGGCTCACCCGTGGGTGGGCGTGCATAAGGGCCTCGCGGTTGCCTCTGGGTGTGCCGCCACGCGGCCCGACCCACCCGCGGTGGCGCAGAAGGCCCTGCGTTGCCTCTGGGTGTGCTTCTACAACCGCCCAACCGTGGGTGGGCGTGCAGAACTGTTTGCGTGTGCCTCTGAATGTGCCGCCACGGACGTGGCCCACCCCTGGGTGCGTGCAGAAGCGCCTGCGGTTGCCTCTGGTTGTGCGCCCGACGCGGCCCACCCGTGGGTGGGCGTGCAGAAAAGGCCCTGCGCTTTGCCTTCTGGGTGTGCCGCCACGGCCGGCCCACCCGTGGTGGGTGTGCAGAAGTGTCCCGCGGTTGCCTCTGGGTGTGCAGGCACGGCCGGCCTACCCGTGGGTGGCGTGCATAAGGGCCTCGCGGTTGCCTCTGGGTGTGCCGCCACGGCCGGCCCACCCGGTGGGTGGCGTGCAGAAGGCCCTGCGGTTTGCCTCTGGGTGTGCAGCCAGCGGCCGGCCTACCCGTGGGTGCGGCGTGCAGAACTGTTTGCATGTGGCTATGGGTGTGCGCCACAGCCGGCTCACCTGTGGGTGAAGCGTGCAGAAGGGCCTGCGGTTGCCCCTGGGTGTGCAGCTACGGCGGCCCACCCTGGTAGGCGGGAGAAGGGCCTGCGCGTTTGCCCCTGGGTGTGCGCACGGCCGGCAACCCGTGGATGGGCGTGCAGAAGGGCCCTGCGGTTGCCTCTGGGTTTACGCAGCGGCGGCTCACCCGTGCCGGCGTGGAGAACTATTTGCCTGTGCCTTTGGGTGTGCCGCTACGGCCGGCCCACCCGTGGAGTGGGCGTGCAGAAGGGCCTGCAGTTGCCTCTGGGTTGACGCATATCGACCAGCCCACCCGTGGGTGGGCGTGCAGAACTGTTTGCGTGTGCCTCTGGGTGTGCGCTCACGGTCGGCCCACCCGTGGGTGGCGTGGAGAACTGTTTGCGTAGTGGCTCTGGGTGTGCCCCACAGCCGGCCCACCCGTGGGTGGGCGTGACAGAAGGGTCCCTGCGGTTGCCTCTGGGTGTGCCGCTCGCGGCACCAACCGTGGTGGGGCGCGTAGAACTGTTTCGCGTGTGCCTCTGAATGTGCCGCTGACGGTCGGCTCCACCCTGGGTGGGCTGACAGAAGGAGCCTGCGGTTGCTACTGGTTGTGCCGCTGACGGCGGCCCACCGATGAGTGGGCGTGCAGAAAGGGCCTGCGTTTGCCTCTGGGTGTGTCATGACGGCCAGCCCACCGGTGGGTGGAGTGCAGAAGGGCCTGCAGTTTCTTCTGGGTTGGCCTTAGCGACCAGCTTACCCGTGGGTGGGCGTTGCAGAACTGTTAGCGTGTGCCTCTGGGTGTGCCACGGCCGGCCCACCCGTGGGTGAAGCGTTCAGAACTGTTTGGGTGTGCCTCTGGGTGTGCCGCCACGGCCGGCCCACCCGTGGGTGGGGAGTGCAGAAGGGCCTGAGTTTGCCCCGGGGTGCGCCCGCGACGGTAGGCCCACCCGTAGTGTGGAAGCGTGCAGAAGCGACCTGCCGTTGCCTCTGGGTGTGCAGCCACGGCCGGCCTACCCGTGGGTGGGCAGTGCTAGAAGGGCCTGCGTATTACCTCGTGGGTGTGCGCTACGGCCAGCCCACCCGTGGGTGAAGTGCAGAAGAGCCAGCATTATCTTCTGGGTTGGCCTTAGCGACCAGCTTTCCGCGTGGGTTGGGCGTGCAGAACTGTTTGCGTGTGCCTCTGGGTGTGACGCCGACCGGCCCACCACGTGGGTGAGCGTGCAGAAGGGCCTGCTTTTGCCCCCTGGGTGTGCCGCCACGGCGGCCTACCACGTGGGTGGGCGTGCATAAGGGCCTGCGGTTGCCTCTGGGTGTGCCGCCACGCGGCCGGCACCACCGTGGGTGAGGCGTGCAGAAGGGCCCTGCGGTTTGCCTCTGGGTGTGCCGCTCGCGGCCAGCTAACCGTGGGTGGGCGTGCAGAAGCTGCCTCTGCGTGTGCCTCTGAGTGTGCCGTGACGGCCGGCCCACCCTGGGTGGAGGGTGCAGAAGAGCCTGCGGTTGCCTCTGGTTGTGCTGCCACGGCGACCCACCCGATGGGTGGGCGTGCAGAAAGGGCCTGCGTTTGCCTCTGGGTGTGCCGCCACGGCCGGCCCACCCGTGGAGTGGGTGTGCAGAAGGGTCCCTGCGGTTGCCTCTGGGTGTGCAGGCACGGCCGGCCCACCGTGGGTGAAGGCGTGCATAAGAAGCCTCGCGGTTGCCTCTGGGTGTGCGCCGCGGCCGGCCCACCCGTGGGTGGGCGTGCAGAAGGGCCCTGCGGTTTGCCTCTGGGTGTGCAGCCACGGCCGGCCTACCCGGTGGGTGCTGGCGTGCAGAACTGTTTGCATGTGGCTCTGGGTGTGCCGCCACGGCGAGCCCACCTGTGGGTGGGCGTGCAGAAGGGCCTGCGGTTGCCCTCTGGGTGTGCAGCCACGGCCGCCCACCCGTGGGTGGGCGTGCAGAAGGGCCCTGCGGTTTGCCCCTGGGTGTGCCGCCACGGCCGGCAACCCGTGGATGGGCGTGCAGAAGGGCCTCGCGGTTGCCTCTGTGTTTTACGCATACGGCGGCTCACCCGTGGAGCGTGGAGAACTATTTGCCTGTGCCTTTGGGTGTGCCGCTACGGCCGGCCCACACCGTGGGTGGGCGTGCAGAAGGCCCTGCGGTTGCCTCTGGGTTGTCGCAGCGACCAGCCCACCCGTGGGTGGCCGTGCAGAACTGCCTGCGTGTGCCTCTGGGTGTGCGCTGCTGGTCGGCCCACCCGTGGGTGGGCGTGGAAGAACTGTTTGCGTGTGGCTCTGGGTGTGTCGCCACGCTGCGGCCCACCCGTGGGTGGGCATGCAGAAGGCCCTGCGGTTGCCTCTGGGTGTGCGCTCGCGACGCTAACCCGTGGGTGGGCGTGCAGAACTGTTCGCGTGTGCCTCTGGATGTGCCGTCACGGCCAGCCCACCCCGTGGTGAAGCGTGCAGAACGGGCCTCGCGGTTGCCACTGGTTGTGCCGCCCGCGGCAGGCCCACCCGTGGGTGGGCGTGCAGAAAGCCTGCATGTTGCCTCTGGGTGTGCCGCTACGGCCCGGCCCACCCGTTGGTGGGATGTGCAGAAGTTCTCGCGTTTGCCTCTGGGTTGTGCCGCCGCGGCGGGCCCACCCGATGGGTGGGTTTGCAGAAGAGGCCTGCCATTACCTCTGGGTGTGCGCCCGCGCCAACCCACCGGTGAGTGAACGTGCAGAAGAGCCTGCAGTTTCTTCTGGTTGGCCTAGCGACCAGCCTACCCGTGGGTGGGCGTTGCAGAACTGTTAGCGTGTGCCTCTGGGTGTGCATGCGGCCGGCCCACCGTGGGTGGGCGTGCACGAACTGTTTGCGGTGTGCCTCTGGGTGTGCAGCTGCGGCCGGCCCACCCGTGGGTGGGAGTGCAGAAGGGCCTGAGTTTGCCCCCTGGGTGCGCCCGCCGCGGTAGGCCCACCGTGTGTGGGCGTGCAGAAGGGCCTTTCGGTTTGCCTCTGGGTGTGCAGCCACGGCCCGGCCTACCGGTGGGTGGAGCATGCTAGAAGGGCCTGCGTATTACCTGTGGGTGTGCCGACGCGCCAGCCCACCCGATGGGTGAGGGCGTGCAGAAGAGCCTGCGGTTTCTTCTGGCTTGACGCTAGCGACCAGCCTCCCGTGGTTGGGCGTGCAGAACTGTTCGCGAGTGCCTCTGGGTATGGCGCCTCGGCCGCCCACCGTGGGTGCGTGCAGAAGGGCCCTGCTTTTCCCCCTGGGTGTGCGCATGCTGCAGGCCCACCGTGGGTGAGGCGTGCAGAAGAGCCTGCGGTTTCCTCTGGGTGTGCACGCGACCAACCCACCCGTTCGTGGGCGTTGCAGAAGGGCCTGCGGTTGCCTCTGGAGTGTGCCGCCCGACGGCCGGCTCCACCCCGTGGGTGGGGCGTGCAGAAGAGGTTTCGCGTTTGCCTCTGGAGTGTGCGCTCACGGCGCCCTAACCGTGGGTGGGCGTGCAAGAACTGTTTCGCGTGTGGCTCTGGGTGTGCCGCATACGGCCGGCCCACCGGTGGGTGGAGCGTTCAGAAGGCCCTGCGGTTGCCTCTGGGTGTGCGCTTACGGCCGTTTCAACCGATGGGTGGGCGTGCAGAACTGTTCTGCGTGTGCCTCTAGATGTGCATCGCGGCGGCCCACCCGTGGAGTGAAGTGCAGAAGGGCCTGCGTTTGCCTCTGGGTGTGCCGCCACGGCCCGCCCACCCGTGGAGTGGGTGTGCAGAAGGGTCCCTCGCGGTTGCCTCTGGGTGTGCAGGCACGGCCGGCCTACCCGTGGGTGGGGCGTGCAGAAGAGGCCTGCGATTACCTCTGGGTGTGTCGCCCAGCGGCCAATGCCCACCCGTGGGTGAGCGTGCAGAAGGGCCTGCAGTTTCTTCTAAGTTGACGCAGCGCGACCAGCTTACCCGTGGGTGGGAGTGCAGAGCGGCATGCGTTTGCCTCTGGGTGTGCCGCCGACGGCCGCCCACCCGTGGGTGAAGCGTGCAGAAGGGTTTGCGTTTGCCTCTGAGTGAGCCATACGGCCGGCCCACCCGTGGGTGGCGTGCAGAAGGGTTTGCGTTTTCCTCTGGGTTGTGCCGTCACGACCGGCCCAACCGTGTGTGGGCGTGCAGAAGGGCCTGTTTTTCCCCTGGGTGTGCACTACGGTCAGGCCACCCGTGTGTGGGCGTGCAGAAGGGTCTCGCGTGTGCCTCTGGGTGATGCCGCCCACGGCCCGGCCCACCCGATGGGTGGGCGATGCAGAAGGGTTTGCGCTTTGCCTCTGAATGTGGCGCCACGGCGGCCCCTTCCATGGGTGGCGTGCAGAAGATTTATGCGTTTGCCTCTGAGTGTGCGCTTGCCAAGGTGCAGGCCCACCCGTGTGTGGGGCGTGCAGAAGGGCCTCGCGGTTGCCTCTGGGTGTGCCGCCGCGGCCGGCCCACCGATGGGTGGGCGTGCAGAAGGGTCTACGTTTGCCTCTGGGTGTGCCGCGTCACGGCCCAACCGTGGGTGAGGCGTGCAGAACTGTTTGCGTGTGGCTCTGGGTGTGCAGCCCACGGCCCGGCCCACCCGTGGGTGGGCGTGCAGAAGGACCTGCGGTTTGCCTCTGGGTGTGCCGCTCATGGCCCAGTCCCGTGGGTGGGCGTGCAGAACTGTTTCGCGTGTGCCTCTGGAGTGTGCGCTACGGCGGCCCACCCGTGGGTGGAGCGTGCAGAAGAGGCTCTGCGGTTGCCTCTGGTTGTGCCACTACGGCGCGGCCCACCGTGGAGTGGGCGTGCAGAAGAGCCTGCGTTTGCCTCTGGGTGTGCCGCCACGGCCGGCACTTACCGATGGGTGGGTGTGCAGAAGGTCCTGCGCGTTGCCTCGGGGTGTGCAGAACGGCCCGCCCTACCCGGTGGGTGGCTGCAGAAGGGCCCTGCGATTACCTCTGGGTGTGCCGCCACGGCCAGCCCACCCGTGAGTGAACGTGCAGAAGGGCCTGCAGTTTCTTCTAAGTTGGCACTAGCGACCAGCTTACCCGTGGGTGGGAGTGCAGAACGGCATGCGTTTGCCTCTGGGTGTGCGCCACGGCCGGCCCAACCCGGTGGGTGGGCGTGCAGAAGGGTTTGGTTTGCCTCTGAGTGAGCGCCACGGCCGGCCCACCCGTGGGTGGGCGTGCAGAAGGGTTTGCGTTTTCCTCTGGGTGTGCGCTACGCGCCGGCCCACCCGTGTGTGGGCGTGCAGAAGGGAGCCTGCGGTTTCCTCAGGGTTGGCCGTAGCGACCAACCCACCCGTAGGGTGGGCGTGCAGAACTGTTTGCGTGTGCCTTTGGGTGTGCGCCATGCGGCCGACCCACCCGTGGGTGGGCGTGCATAAGGGCCTGCGGTTGCCTCTGGGTGTGCCGCTCACGGCCGGGCCCACCCGTGGGTGGCGTGCAGAAGGCCCTGCGGTTGCCTCTGGGTGTGCAGCCATGGCCGGCCTACCGTGAGTGCGCGCGTGCAGAACTGTTTGCATGTGGCTATGGGTGTGCGCCACAGCCCGCTCACCTGTGGGTGGACGGTGCAGAAGGGGCCTGCGGTTGCCCCTGGGTGTGCAGCCACGGCCGGCCCACCCGATGGGTGGGGGGCGTGGAGAAGGGCCTCGCGTTTGCCCCTGGGTGTGCCGCCCGCGGCCCGACAACCCGTGGATGGAAGTGCAGAAGGGCCTGCGGTTGCCTCTGGGTTTCACGCAGCGGCCGGGCTCACCCGTGAAGTGGGCGTGGAGAACTATTTGCCTGTGCCTTTGGGTGTGCCGCTACGGCCCGGGCCCACCCGTGGAGTGGGCGTGCAGAAGGGGCCCGCGGTTGCCTCTGGGTTGACGCAGCGACCAGCCCACCCAGTAGGTGGGCGTGCAGAACTGTTTGCGTGTGCCTCTGGGTGTGCCGCTACGGTCGGCCCACCCGTGGGTGAGCGTGGAGAACTGTTTGCGTGTGGCTCTGGGTGTGCGCCACAGCCGGCCCACCCGTGGGTGAGCGTGCAGAAGGCCCTGCGGTTGCCTCTGGGTGATGCGCCGCGACGCAACACGTGGGTGGGCGTGCAGAACTGTTTGCGTGTGCCTCTGAATGTGCCGCCACGGCCGGCCCACCCCCTGGGTGAGCTGCAGAAGAGCCTCGCGGTTGCCATCTGGTTGTGCCGCCCAGCGGCGAGGCCCACCCGATGGGTAGGCTGCAGAAAGGCCTGCGTTTGCCTCTGGGTGTGCCGCCACGGCCCGGCCCACCCGTTAGTGGAGTGTGCAGAAGGTCCCTGCGTTTGCCTCTGGTTGTGCCGCCACGGCAGACCCACCCGTGGGTGGGTGTGCAGAAGGGCCTGCCATTACCTCTGGGTGTGCCGCCGGCCAGCCCACCCGGGTGGGTGGGGCTGCAGAAGGGCCTGCAGTTTCTTCTGGGTTGGCGCTAGCGACCAGCTTACCCGTGGGTGGGCGTTGAGAACTGTTAGCGTGTGCCTCTGGGTGTGCAGCACGCGGCCGGTCACCCGTGGAGTGGGCGTGCAGAACTGTTTGGGTGTGCCTCTGGGTGTGCCGCCACGGCCGGCCCACCCGTGGGTGGGCTGCAGAAGGGCCTGAGTTTGCCGGGGTGCGCCACGACGGTAGGCCCACCAGTGTGTGGGCGTGCAGAAGGGCCTGCGAGTTGCCTCTGGGTGTGCCGACGGCCGGCCCACCCGTGGGTGGGGCGTGCAGAAGGGTTTCGCGTTTGCCTCTGAGTGTGCCGCCCGCGGCCGGCCCATTCGTGGGTGGGCGTGAAGAAGGGTTTGCGTTTGCCTCTGAGTGTGCCGCCGCGGCCGACCCACCAGTGAGTGGGTGTGCAGAAGGGCCTGCGGTTTGCCTCTGGGTGTGCAGCCCGCGGCCCGGCCCACCCGTGGGTGGGCATGCGTAAAGAGCCTGCTATTACCTCGTGGGTGTGCACTACGGGCCAGCCCACCAGTGGGTGGGCGTACAGAAGGGACCTGCAGTTTCTTCTGGCTTGGCATAGCGACCAGCTTTCCCGTGGTTGAGCGTGCAGAACTGTTTTGCGAGTGCCTCTGGGTGTGGCCGCCGGGCGTCCCACCCGTGGGTGGGCGTGCAGAAGGGCCTGCGTTTTTCCCCCTGGGTGTGCCTCGCGCGGTAGGCCCACCCGTGGAGTGAAGCGTGCAGAAGGGCCTGCGGTTTCCTCTGGGTTGACGCAACGACCAACCCACCCGTTCGGTGGGCGTTGCAGAACTGTTTAGCGTGTGGCTCTGGGTGTGCCATGACGGCCCGGCCCACCCGTGAGTGGAGCGTGCAGAAGGGACCTGCGGTTGCATCTGGGTGTGCCATACGGCGGCACCCGTGGGTGGGCGTGCAGAACTGTTTTGCGTGTGACTCTGGGTGTGCGCCCACGGACGGCCCACCCGTGGAGTGGGCGTGCAGTAGGGCCTGCAGTTTTCCCCTGGGTGTGCCGCCCGACGGCCGGCCCACCCGTGAGTGGGTGTGCAGAAGGCCCTGCGTTTGCCTCTGGGTGTGCCGCCACGCGGCCGGGCCCTACCCGTGGGTGGGCGTGCAGAAGGGCCTCGCGATTACCTCTGGGTGTGCGCCACGGCCAGCCCTACCGAAGGGGTGAGCGTGCAGAAGGGCCTGCAGTTTCTTCTAGGTTGGCCATAGCGACCAGCTTACCCGTGGGTAAGAGTGCAGGACGGCATCGCGTTTGCCTCTGGGTGTGCGCCACGGGCCGGCACCCGTGGGTGGGCGTGCAGAAGGGTTTGCGTTTTCCTCTGGGTGTGCGCCCACGGCGGCCCACCCGTGTGTGGGCGTGCAGAAGGGCCTGCGGGTTTCCTCTAGGGTTGGCGTACGACCCGACCCACCCGTGGGTGGGGCGTGCAGAACTGTTTGCGTGTGCCTTTGGGTGTGCCGCCACGGCGGCTCACCTGTGGGTGAGCGTGCAGAAGGGCCTGCGGTTGCCCCTGGGTGTGCCGCCACGCGGCCGGCTCCCACCCGTGGGTGGGCGTGGAGAAAGGGCCTGCGTGTTGCCCCTGGGTGTGCCGCCACGGCCGGCAACCCGTGGATGGGCGTGCAGAAGGGCCTCGCGGTTGCGCTCTGGGTTTCGCCAGCGGCCCGGCTCACCCGTAGAGTGGGCGTGCAGAATAAGCCTGCGGTTGCCTCTGGGTTGGCCGCTAGCGACCAGCCCACCCGTAGGTGGGCGTGCAGAACTGTTTGCGTGTGCCTCTGGGTGTGCGCCACAGCCGGCCCACCCGTGGGTGGGCGTACAGAAGGCCCTCGCGGTTGCCTCTGGGTGTGCGCTCGCGGCGCTCAACCGTGGGTGAGGCGTGCAGAACTGTTTGCGTGTGCCTCTGAATGTGCCTCCACGGCCCGGGCCCACCCCTGGGTGGGGCGTGCAGAAGAGCCTCGCGGTTGCCTCTGGTTGTGCCGCCACGGCGAGCCCACCGATGGGTGAGCGTGCAGAAAGGCCTGCGCTTTGCCTCTGGGTGTGCCGCCACGGCCCGGCCCACCCGTTGGTGGGTGTGCAGAAGGCCCTGCGTTTCCCTCTGGGTTGTGCCGCCACGGCCCGAGCCCACCCGTGGGTGGGTGTGCAGAAGGGCCTGCCATTACCTCTGGTTGTGCCGCCCGCGGCCAGCCCACCGGTGGGTGGGGCGTGCAGAAGGGCCTGCAGTTTCTTCCTGGGTTGACGCAGCGACCAGCTTACCCGTGGGTGGGCGTTGAGAACTGTTAGCGTGTGCCTCTGGGTGTGCCGCTTACGGCCGGCCCACCCGTGGGTGGGCGTGCAGAACTGTTTGGGTGTGCCTCTGGGTGTGCGCCACTGCCCGGCCCACCCGTGGGTGGGCGTGCAGAAGGGCCTGAGTTTGCCCCGGGGTGTGCGCCCGCGGTAGGCCCACCCGTGGGTGGCGTGCAGAAGGGCCTCGCGGTTGCCTCTGGGTGTGCAGCCATGGCCGCCTACCCGTGGGTGCGGCGTGCAGAACTGTTTGCATGTGGCTATGGGTGTGCCGCCACAGCCGGCTCACCTGTGGGTGGAAGCGTGCAGAAGGGCCTGCGGTTGCCCCTGGGTGTGCAGCCACGGCGGCCCACCGTGGGTGCTGGCGTGGAGAAGGGCCTGCGTTTGCCTCTGGACTGTGTGCCGCCACGGCCAGCCCACCCGATGAGTGAGCGTGCAGAAGGGCCTGCAGTTTCTTCTGGGTTGACGCATAGCGACCTGCTTACCCGCTGGGTGGGCGTGCAGAACTGTTTGCGTGTGCCTCTGGGTGTGACGCCGGCCGGCCCACCCGTGGGTGAGGCGTGCAGAAGGGCCTGCTGTTTCCCCTGGGTGTGCTGCCGCCGGCAGGCCCACCCGTGTGTGAAGGCGTGCAGAAGGGCCTGCGGTTTCCCTCTGGGTGTGCACGCGACCAACCCACCCGTTCGTGGGATGTGCAGAACTGTTTCGCGTGTGCCTCTGGGTGTGCACGCCGCGGCGACCCCACCCGTGAGTGGGCGTGCAGAAGGGCCTGCGGTTGCATCTGGGTGTGCCGCTGACGGCCAGCCCACCCGGGTGGGTGGAGCGTACAGAAGGGCCTGCAGTTTCTTCTGGGTTGGCGCTTAGCGACCAGCTTTCCCGTGGGTGGGCGTGCAGAACTGTTAGCGTGTGCCTCTGGGTGTGCTGCCACGGCGGCCCAACCCGTGGGCTGGGCGTGCAGAACTGTTTGGGTGTGACTCTGGGTGTGCAGCCACGGCGGCCCACCCGTGGGTGAGGCGTGCAGAAGGGCCTGAGTTTGCCCCTGGGGTGTGCCGCCACGGTAGGCCCACCCAGTGTGGGCGTGCAGAAGGGCCTGCGGTTGCCTCTGGGTGTGCCGCCGACGGCCGGCCCATCCGTGGGTGGGGCGTGCAGAAGGGTTTCTGCGTTTGCCTCTGGGTGTGCGCCACGGCCGACCCATTCGTGGAGTGGGCGTGAAGAAGGGTTTGCGTTTGCCTGTGAGTGTGCCGCCAGCGGCCGGCCCACCAGTGAGTGGGTGTGCAGAAAGGCCTGCGGTTGCCTCTGGGTGTGCAGCCACGGCCCGGCCCATCCCGTGGGTGGGTGTGCAGAAGGGTTTCGCGTTTGCTTCTGAGTGTGCCGCCACGGCCCGCCCACCCGTGGGTGGGCGTGCAGAAGAGCCTGCAGTTTCTTCTGGCATGCGCAGCGACCAGCTTTCCCGTGGTTGGGAGTGCAGAACTGTTTGCGTTTGCCATTGGGTGTGCGCCCGCGGCCGCCCACCCGTGGAGTGACGCGTGCAGAACTGTTTCGCGTGTGCCTCTGGGTCTGCCGCCACGACCGGCCCACCCGTGGGTGGGCGTGCAGAAGGTCCCTGCGGTTGCCTCTGGGTGTGCAGCCACGGCCGGGCCCTACCCGTGGGTGGGAGTGCAGAAAGGCCTGCGATTTGCCTCTGGGTGTGCAGCCACGGCCGGCCCTACCGTGGGTGGGCATGCCAAAGAGCCTCGCGATTACCTCTGGGTGTGCCGCCACGGCCAGCCCACCCGTGGAGTGAACGTGCAGAAGGGCCTGCAGTTTCTTCTGGGTTGGCGCTAGCGACCTGCTTACCCGTGGGTGGGCGTGCAGAACTGTTTTGCGTGTGCCTCTGGGTGTGCCGCCCGGCCCGGCCCACCCGTGGGTGGGCGTTGCAGAACTGTTTGCGAGTGCCTCTGGGTGTGACGCCGCGGCCGGCCCACCCGTGGGTGGGCGTGCAGAAGGGCCTGCTTTTCCCCCTGGGTGTGCGCCACGGCAGGCCCACCCGTGGGTGAAGCGTGCAGAAGGGCCTGCGGTTTCCTCTGGGTTGGCCCGTAGCGACCAACCCACCCGTTAGGGTGGAGTGCAGAACTGTTTCGCGTGTGGCTCTGGGTGTGCATGACGGCCCGGCCCACCCGTGAGTGGGCGTGCAGAAGGGCCTGCGGTTGCATCTGGGTGTGCCGCCCACGGCGGCCCACCCGTGGGTGAAGCGTGCAGAACTGTTTCGCGTGTGACTCTGGGTGTGCCGCTGCGGCCCGGCCCACCCGTGGGTGGGGCGTGCAGTAGGGGCCTGCATTTTTCCCTCTGGGTGTGCCGCCCGCGGCCGGCCCACCCCGTGGGTGGGCGTGCAGAAGGGCCTGCGGTTGCCTCTGGGTGTGCCGCCACGGCCCGACCCACCCGTGGGTGAGCGTGCAGAAAGGCCTCGCGTTTGCCTCTGGGTGTGCCGCCACGGCCGGCCCACCCGTTGGGTGGGTGTGCAGAAGGCCCTGCGTTTGCCTCTGGGTGTGCCGCCCACGGCGGCCCCACCCGTGGGTGGGTGTGCAGAAGGGCCTCGCGTTTACCTCTGGGTGTGCGCCCTGACGGCCAGCCCACCCGTGGGTGGGCGTGCAGAAGGGCCTGCAGTTTCTTCTGGGTTGGCATAGCGACCAGCTTACCCGTGGGTGGGCGTTGCAGAACTGTTAGCGTGTGCCTCTGGGTGTGCCGTACGGCGGCCCTAACCCGTGGGTGGGCGTGCAGAACTGTTTGCGTGACTCTGGGTGTGCACGCGGCGGCCCACCCGTGGGTGGAGCGTGCAGAAGGGCCTGCAGTTTGCCCTCTGGGGTGTGCCGCTACGGTCAGGCCCACCCGTGGAGTGGGGCGTGCAGAAGGGCCTGCGGTTGCCTCTGGGTGTGCCGCCACGGCGGCCCACCCGTGGGTGGGCGTGCAGAAGGGTTTGCGTTTGCCTCTGGGTGTGCCGCCCGCGGCCGGCCCAGCCCGTGGGTGGGCGTGCAGAAGGGTTTGCGTTTGCCTCTGGGTGTGCCGCCACGGGCCGGCCCACCAGTGAGTGGGTGTGCAGAAAGGCCTGCGGTTGCCTCTGGGTGTGCAGCCCGCGGCCCGGCCCACCAGTGGGTGGGGCGTGCAGAAGGGGCTTCGCGTTTGCCTCTGGGTGTGCGACGCGGCCGGCCCACCCGTGGAGTGGGGCGTGCAGAAGGGCCTGCAGTTTCTTCTGGGTGGCCTCAGCGACCAGCTTACCCGTGGGTGGCGTGCAGAACTGTTTCGCGTTTGCCATCTGGGTGTGCCGCCCGCGGCCGGCCCACCCGTGAGTGGGCGTGCAGAACTGTTTGCGTGTGCCTCTGGGTGTGCAGCCACGGCCCGGCCCACCGTGGGTGGGCGTGCAGAAGGTCCCTGCGCGTTTGCCTCTGGCGTGTGCAGCCACGGCTGGCCCACCGTGCGTGGGGAGTGCAGAAAGGTCTCGCGATTTGCCTCTGGGTGTACGCCACGGCCCGGCCCGCCCGTGGGTGGGCATGCCAAAGGGCCTCGCGTTACCTCTGGGTGTGCGCCACGGCCAGCCCACCCGTGGGTGAGCGTGCAGAAGGGGCCTGCAGTTTCTTCTGGGTTGGCCCGTAGCGACCTGCTTACCCGTGGGTGGGCGTGCAGAACTGTTTGCGTGTGCCTCTGGGTGTGCCGCCCGCGGCCCGGCCCACCCGTGGGTGAGGACGTGCAGAACGGTTTCGCGTGTGCCTCTGGGTGTGACGCCACGGCCGGCCCACCCGTGGGTGGGCGTGCAGAAGGGCCCTGCTGTTTCCCCCTGGGTGTGCAGCCAGCGGCAGGCCCACCCGTGGGTGGGCGTGCAGAAGGGTCTGCGTTTGCCTCTGGGTGTGCGCCCGCGCCGGCCCACCCGTGGGTGGGCGTGCAGAAGCGCTTGCGTTTGCCTCTGGGATGTGGCGCCCACGGCCGGGCCCTACCCCATGGGTGGGCGTGCAGAAGGCCCCTTTGCGTTTGCCTCTGGGTGTGCCGCTCACGGTAGGCCCACCCGTGTGTGGGCGTGCAGAAGGGCCTGCGGTTGCCTCTGGGTGTGCCGCCACGGCCGGCCCACCCGTGGGTGGGCGTGCAGAAGGGTTTGCGTTTGCCTCTGAGTGTGCCGCTACGGCCGCCCAACCGTGGGTGGGCGTGCAGAACTGTTTGCGTGTGGCTCTGGGTGTCGCCTACGGCGGCCCACCCGTGGGTGGGCGTGCAGAAGACCCTGCGGTTGCCTCTGGGTGTGCCGCCACGGCCGGCCAACCGTGGGTGGCGTGCAGAAGGGTTTGCGTCTGCCTCTGAGTGTGCCGCCACGGCGGCCCACCCGTGGAGTGGAGCGTGCAGAAGGGTTTCTGCGTTTGCCTCTGGGTGTGCGCCGCGGCCGGCCCACCCGTGGGTGGGCGTGCAGAAAGGGCCTGCGTTTGCCTCTGGGGTGTGCGCCCAGCGGCCGGCCCTACCCGTGGGTGGGTGTGCAGAAGGGTCCCTGCGGTTGCCTCTGGGTGTGCAGCCGCGGCCGGCCCACCCGTGGGTGAGCGTGCAGAAGGGCCTGCGATTACCTCTGGGTGTGCATACGGCCAGCCCACCCGTGGGTGAAGCGTGCAGAAGGGCCTGCAGTTTCTTCTGGGTTGGCCTTAGCGACCAGCTTACCCGTGGGTGGGAGTGCAGAACGGCATCGCGTTTGCCTCTGGGTGTGCGCCGCGGCGGCCCACCCGTGGGTGGAGCGTGCAGAAGGGTCTTTGCGTCTGCCTCTGAGTGTGCCGTCACGGCCGGCCCACCCGTGGGTGAAGTGTGCAGAAGGGTCCCTGCGGTTGCCTCTGGGTGTGCAGCCACGGCCCGACCCTACCCGTGGGTGGGCGTGCAGAAGGGCCCTGCGGTTGCCTCTGGGGTGTGCAGCCATGGCGGCCTACCCGTGGATGCGCGTGCAGAACTGTTTGCATGTGGCTATGGGTGTGCCGCCACAGCCGGGCTCACCTGTGGGTGGAGCGTGCAGAAGGGGCCTCGCGGTTGCCCCTGGGTGTGCAGCCACGGCCGGCCCACCCGTGGGTGGGCGTGGAGAGAGGCCTGCGTTTGCCTCTGGGTGTGCCGCCACGGCCGGGCAACCCGTGGGATGGGGCGTGCAGAAGGGCCTCGCGGTTGCCTCTGGGTTTCACGCTAGCGGCCGGCTCACCCGTAAGTGGGCGTGGAGAACTATTTGCCTGTGCCTTTGGGTGTGCGCTACGGCCGGCCCACCCGTGGGTGAGGCGTGCAGAAGGGCCTGCGGTTGCCTCTGGGTTGGCGTAGCGACCAGCCCACCCGTAGGGTGGGCGTGCAGAACTGTTTTGCGTGTGCCTCTGGGTGTGCATTTCACGGTCAGCCCACCCGTGGGTGGGCGTGCAGAACTGTTTGCGTGTGGCTCTGGGTGTGCCGCCACAGCCCGGCCCACCCGTGGGTGAGGCGTGCAGAAGGCCCTGCGGTTGCCTCTGGGTGTGCGCTGCGGCCGCTAACCGTGGAGTGGGCGTGCAGAACTGTTTGCGTGTGCCTCTGAATGTGCCGCCACGGCCGGCCCACCCCTGGGTGGGCGTGCAGAAGGGCCTGCGGTTGCCTCTGGTTGTGCATGCGGCGGGCCCACCCGTGGGTGGGCGTGCAGAAAGGCCTGCGTTTGCCTCTGGGTGTGCCGCCACGGCCGGCCCACCCGTTGGTGGGTGTGCAGAAGGCCCTGCGTTTGCCTCTGGTTGTGCCGCCACGGCGGGCCCACCCGTGGGTGGGTGTGCAGAAGGGCCTGCCATTACCTCTGGGTGTGCCGCCACGGCCGGCCCACCGGTGGGTGGGCGTGCAGAAGAGCCTGCAGTTTTCTTCTGGGTTGGCCTTAGCGACCAGCTTACCCGTGGGTGGGCGTTGAGAACTGTTAGCGTGTGCCTCTGGGTGTGCCGCCACGGCGGCCCACCCGTGGGTGGGCGTCGCAGAACTGTTTGGGTGTGCCTCTGGGTGTGCCGCCACGCGGCCCGCACCCGTGGGTGGGCGTGCAGAAGGGCCTGAGTTTGCCCGGGGTGGGCCGCCCGCGGTAGGCCCACCGTGTGTGGGCGTGCAGAAGGGCCTGCGGTTGCCTCTGGGTGTGCGCCACGGCCGACCCACCGTGGGTGGGCGTGCAGAAGGGTTTCGCGTTTGCCTCTGAGTGTGCCGCCACGGCCGGCCCATTCGTGGGTGGGCGTGAAGAAGGGTTTGCGTTTGCCTCTGAGTGTGCCGCCACGGCCGGCCCACCAGTGAGTGGGTGTGCAGAAGGGCCTGCGGTTGCCTCTGGGTGTGCAGCCACGGCCGGCCTACCCGTGGGTGGGCATGCTAAAGGGCCTGCTATTACCTCTGGGTGTGCCGCCACGGCCAGCCCACCCTGTGGGTGGGCGTGCAGAAGAGCCTGCAGTTTCTTCTGGCTTGGCGCTAGCGACCAGCTTTCCCGTGGTTGGGCGTGCAGAACTGTTTGCGAGTGCCTCTGGGTGTGCCGCCACGGCCGGCCCACCCGTGGGTGGGCGTGCAGAAGGGCCTGCTTTTCCCCCTGGGTGTGCCGCCACGGTAGGCCCACCCGTGTGTGGGCGTGCAGAAGGGCCTGCGGTTTCCTCTGGGTTGGCCCTAGCGACCAACCCACCCGTTAGGTGGGCGTGCAGAACTGTTTCGCGTGTGGGCTCTGGGTGTGCCGCTACGGCGGCCCACCCGTGAGTGAGGCGTGCAGAAGGGCCTGCGGTTGCATCTGGGTGTGCGCCACGGCCCGGCCCACCCGTGGGTAGGGCGTGCAGAACTGTTTGCGTGTGACTCTGGGTGTGCTGCCGCGGCGGCCCACCCGTGGGTGGGCGTGCAGTAGGGCCTGCATTTTTCCCCCTGGGTGTGCCGCCCGCGGCCGGCCCACCCGTGGGTGGGTGTGCAGAAGGCCCTGCGTTTGCCTCTGGGTGTGCCGCCCGCGGCCGGCCCTACCCGTGGGTGGGCGTGCAGAAGGGCCTGCGATTACCTCTGGGTGTGCGCCACGGCCAGCCCACCCGTGGGTGAGCGTGCAGAAGGGCCTGCAGTTTCTTCTAAGTTGGCATAGCGACCAGCTTACCCGTGGGTGGGAGTGCAGAGCGGCATCGCGTTTGCCTCTGGGTGTGCCGCCACGGCGGCCCACCCGTGGGTGAAGCGTGCAGAAGGGTTTCGCGTTTGCCTCTGAGTGAGCCGCCACGGCCGGCCCACCCGTGGGTGGGCGTGCAGAAGGTTTGCGTTTTCCTCTGGGTGTGCGCCCGCGGCCGGCCCACCCGTGTGTGGGCGTGCAGAAGGGCCTGCGGTTTCCCTCAGGGTTGGCCTAGCGACCAACCCACCCGTAGGTGGGCGTGCAGAACTGTTTCGCGTGTGCCTTTGGGTGTGCGCCACGGCCGGCCCACCCGTGGGTGGGCGTGCATAAGGGCCTGCGGTTGCCTCTGGGTGTGCCGCCCGCGGCCCGGCCCACCCGTGGGTGGCGTGCAGAAGGCCCTGCGGTTGCCTCTGGGTGTGCAGCCATGGCGGCCTACCGTGGAGTGCGGCGTGCAGAACTGTTTGCATGTGGCTATGGGGTGTGCCGCCACAGCCGGCTCACCTGTGGGTGGGCGTGCAGAAGGGCCTGCGGTTGCCCCTGGGTGTGCAGCCCGCGGCCGGCCCACCCGTGGGTGGGCGTGGAGAAAGGGCCCTGCGTTTGCCCCTGGGTGTGCCGCCCACGGCCCGGCAACCCGTGGATGAGGCGTGCAGAAGGGCCTGCGGTTGCCTCTGGGTTTTACGCAGCGGCCGGCTCACCCGTAAGTGGGCGTGGAGAACTATTTGCCTGTGCCTTTGGGTGTGCGCTACGGCCCGGCCCACCCGTGGGTGGGCGTGCAGAAGAGCCCTGCGGTTGCCTCTGGGTTGGCGCAGCGACCAGCCCACCCGTAGGGTGGGCGTGCAGAACTGTTTGCGTGTGCCTCTGGGTGTGCGCCCGCGGTCGGCCCACCCGTGGGTGGGGCGTGCAGAACTGTTTTGCGTGTGGCTCTGGGTGTGCCGCCACAGCCCGGTCCCACCCGTGGGTGGGCGTACAGAAGGCCCTGCGGTTGCCTCTGGGTGTGCGCTCGCGGCGCTAACCCGTGAGTGGGCGTGCAGAACTGTTTGCGTGTGCCTCTGAATGTGCCTCCACGGCCGGCCCACCCCTGGGTGGGCGTGCAGAAGGGCCTGCGGTTGCCTCTGGTTGTGCCGCCACGGCGGGCCCACCCGTGGGTGGGCGTGCAGAAAGGCCTGCGTTTGCCTCTGGGTGTGCCGCCACGGCCGGCCCACCCGTTGGTGGGTGTGCAGAAGGCCCTGCGTTTGCCTCTGGTTGTGCCGCCACGGCGGGCCCACCCGTGGGTGGGTGTGCAGAAGGGCCTGCCATTACCTCTGGGTGTGCCGCCACGGCCAGCCCACCGGTGGGTGGGCGTGCAGAAGGGCCTGCAGTTTCTTCTGGGTTGACGCAACGACCAGCTTACCCGTGGGTGGGCGTTGAGAACTGTTAGCGTGTGCCTCTGGGTGTGCCGCCACGGCCGGCCCACCCGTGGGTGGGCGTGCAGAACTGTTTGGGTGTGCCTCTGGGTGTGCCGCCACGGCCGGCCCACCGTGGGTGGAGCGTGCAGAAGGGCCTGCGGTTTGCCTCTGGGTGTGCCGCCACGGCCGGCCCACCCGTGGGTGGGCGTGCAGAAGGCCCTCGCGGTTTGCCTCTGGGTGTGCAGCCATGGCGGCCCTACCCGTGGGTGGGCGTGCAGAAGCTGTTTGCGTGTGGCTATGGGTGTGCCGCCACAGCCGGCTCACCCGTGGGTGGGCGTGCAGAAGGGCCTGCGGTTGCCCTCTGGGTGTGCAGCCACGGCCCGGCCCACCCGTGGGTGGAGCGTGCAGAAGGGCCTGCGTTTGCCTCTGGGTGTGCACACGGCCAGCCCACCCGTGGGTGAACGTGCAGAAGGGCCTGCAGTTTCTTCTGGGTTGGCACTAGCGACCAGCTTACCCGTGGGTGGGCGTGCAGAACTGTTCGCGTGTGCCTCTGGGTGTGCCGCACGGCCGGCCCACCCGTGGGTGGGCGTGCAGAACTGTTTGCGTGTGCCTCTGGGTGTGACGCCACGGCCGGCCCACCCGATGGGTGGGCGTGCAGAAGGGCCTGCGTTTTCCCCTGGGTGTGCCGCCACGGTACGGCCCACCCGTGGGTGGGCGTGCAGAAAGGGCCTGCGGTTTGCCTCTGGGTGTGCCGCACGGCCAGCCCACCCGTGGGTGGGCGTGCAGAAGTGTCTGCGTGTTGCCTCTGGGTGTGCAGCCACGGCCGGCCCTGCCGTGTGTGGGCGTGCAGAAGGGCCTGCGTTTGCCTCTGGGTGTGCCGCCACGGCCAGCCCACCGTGGGTGAGCGTGCAGAAGGGCCTCCCGTTTCCTCTGGGTTGGCAACGACCAGCTCACCCGTGGGTGGGCGTGCAGAACTGTTTGCGTGTGCCTCTGGGTGTGCGCCACGGCCCGGCCCACCCGTGGGTGAAGCGTGCAGAACTGTTTCGCGTGTGCCTCTGGGTGTGCGCCCGCGGCCGGCCCACCCGTGGGTGGGCGTGCAGAAGGGCCTGCGTTTGCCCCTGGGTGTGCCGCCGCGGCAGGCCCACCCGTGGGGTGGGGCGTGCAGAAGGGCCTGCGTTTGCCTCTGGGTGTGCCGCCACGGCCCGGGCCCACCCGTGGGTGGAGTGTGCAGAAGGGCCTGCGTTTGCCTCTGGGTGTGCCGCCACGGCCCGGGCCCTACCCGTGGGTGGGCGTGCAGAAGGGCCTGCGATTACCTCTGGGTGTGCGCCCGCGGCCAGCCCACCCGATGGGTGAAGCGTGCAGAAGGGCCTGCAGTTTTCTTCTGGGTTGGCGCTTAGCGACCAGCTTACCCGTGGGTGAGAGTGCAGAACGTCATGCGTTTGCCTCTGGGTGTGCGCTACGGCGGCCCACCCGTGGGTGGGCGATGCAGAAGGGTTTGCGTGTGCCTCTGGGTGTGCCGCCACGGCCGGCCCACCCGTGGGTGGGCGTGCAGAAGGGTTTGCGTTTCCTCTGGGTGTGCGCCACGGTCGGCCCACCGTGGGTGAAGCGTGCAGAAGGGCCTGCGGTTGCCTCTGGGTTGTGCATAGCGACCAACCCACCCGTGGGTGGAGCGTGCAGAACTGTTTCGCGTGTGCCTCTGGGTGTGCCGCCCGCGGCCGGCCCACCCGTGGGTGGGGCGTGCAGAAGGGCCTGCGATTTCCCTCTGGGTGTGCCGCCGGCCGGCCCACCCGTGGGTGGCGATGCAGAAAGGGCCCCTGCGGTTTGCCTCTGGGTGTGCAGCCACGGCCAGCCCTACCCGTGGGTGGGCGTGCAGAACTGTTTGCATGTGGCTATGGGTGTGCCGCCACAGCCGGCTCACCTGTGGAGTGGGGCGTGCAGAAGGGCCCTGCGGTTTGCTTCCTGGGTGTGCAGCCACGGCCGGGCCACACCACGTGGGTGGGCGTGCAGAAGGGCCCTCGCGTTTGCCTCTGGGTGTGCCGCCACGGCCAGCCCACCCGTGGAGTGAGCGTGCAGAAGGGCCTGCAGTTTCTTCTGGGTTGGCCCACAGCGACCAGCTTACCGTGGGTGGGCGTGCAGAACTGTTTCGCGTGTGCCTCTGGGTGTGCCGCCACGGCCCGGCCCACCCGTGGGTGGGCGTGCAGAACTGTTTGCGTGTGCCTCTGGGTGTGCGCCACGGCGGCCCACCCGTGGGTGAGGCGTGCAGAAGGGCCTGCGTTTTCCCCTGGGTGTTCCGCACGGTAGGCCCACCCGTGGGTGAGAGCGTGCAGAAGGGCCTGCGGTTTCCTCTGGGTTGGCGTAGCGACCAGCCCACCCGGTCGTGGGCGTGCAGAACTGTTTCGCGTGTGGCTCTGGGTGTGCCGCCACGACCGCCCTACCCGTGAGTGGGGCGTGCAGAAGGGCCTGCGGTTGCATCTGGGTGTGCCGCCACGGCGGCCCACCCGTGGGTGGGCGTGCAGAACTGATTTCGCGAGTGCCTCTGGGTGTGGCCCCCGGCCGGCCCACCCGTGGGTGGGGCGTGCAGAAGGGCCTGCTTTTCCCCTGGGTGTGCCGCCCTACGGTAGGCCCACCCGTGGGGTGAGCGTGCAGAAGGGCCTGCGGTTTCCTCTGGGTTGGCGCTAGCGACCAACCCACCCGGTGGGTGAGGCGTGCAGAACTGTTTGCGTGTGCCCTCTGGGATGTGCCGCCCGCGACGCCCACCCGTGGGTGGGCGTGCAGAACTGTTTCGCGTGTGACTCTGGGTGTGCCGCCACGGCCGGGCCCACCCGTGGGTGGGGCGTGCAGTAGGGCCTGCATTTTTCCCTCTGGGTGTGCGCTACGGCCGGCCCACCCGTGGAGTGGAGTGTGCAGAAGGCCCTGCGTTTGCCTCTGGGTGTGCCGCCACGGCGGCCCTACCCGTGGGTGGGGCGTGCAGAAGGGCCTGCGATTACCTCTGGGTGTGCCGCACGGCCAGCCCACCCGTGGGTGAGCGATGCAGAAGGGCCTGCAGTTTCTTCTAAGTTGGCGCTTAGCGACCAGCTTACCCGTGGGTGGGAGTGCAGAACGGCATGCGTTTGCCTCTGGGTGTGCCGCCACGGCCCGGCCCACCCGTGGAGTGGAGCGTGCAGAAGGGTTTGCGTTTTGCCTCTGAGTGAGCCGCCACGGCCGGCCCACCCGTGGGTAGGCGTGCAGAAGGGTTTCGCGTTTTGCCCTCTGGGTGTGCCGCCCTGCGGCCCGGCCCACCGTGTAGTGGGCGTGCAGAAGGGCCTGCGGTTTCCTCAGGGGTTGCGCAGCGACCAACCCACCCGTAGGGTGGGCGTGCAGAACTGTCTCGCGTGTGCCTTTGGGTGTGCCGCCCGCGGCCCGGCCCACCCGTGGGTGGGCGTGCAGAAGGGGCCCTGCGGTTGCCTCTGGTGTGCGCCACGCGGCGGCCCACCCGTGGGTGGCGTGCAGAAGGCCCTGCGGTTGCCTCTGGGTGTGCAGCCATGGCGGCCTACCCGTGGAGTGCGGCGTGCAGAACTGTTTGCATGTGGCTACTGGGTGTGCCGCCACAGCCGGCTCACCTGTGGGTGAAGTGCAGAAGGGCCTGCGGTTGCCCCTGGGTGTTGTGCCAGGGCGGCCCACCCGTGGGTGGGGCGTGGAGAAGGGCCTGCGTTTGCCCCTGGGTGTGCCGCCCGCGGCCGGCAACCCGTGGATGGGCGTGCAGAAGGGCCTGCGGTTGCCTCTGGGTTTCACGCTAGCGGCCGGCTCACCCGTAAGTGGGCGTGGAGAACTATTTGCCTGTGCCTTTGGGTGTGCGCTCACGGCCGGCCCCACCCGTGGGTGGCGTGCAGAAGAGGGCCTGCGGTTGCCTCTGGGTTGGCCCTTAGCGACCAGCCCACCCGTGGGTGGGCGTGCAGAACTGTTTGCGTGTGCCTCTGGGTGTGCACGCTGCGGTCGGCCCACCCGTGGGTGGCGTCTGCAGAACTGTTTTCGCGTGTGGCTCTGGGTGTGCGCGCCACAGCGGCCCACCGTGGGTGGGCGTGACAGAAGGCCCTGCGCGGTTTGACTCTGGGTGTGCCGCTCGCGGCGCATAACCCGATGGGTGGGCGTGCAGAACTGTTTGCGTGTGCCTCTGAATGTGCAGCCCGCGGCGGCCCACCCCTGGGTGGGGCGTGCAGAAGGGCCTGCGGTTGCCTCTGGTTGTGCCGCCACGGCGGGCCCACCCGTGGGTGGGCGTGCAGAAAAAGCCCTGCGTTTGCCTCTGGGTGTTCTGCCACGGCCGGCCCACCCGTTGGTGGGTGTGCAGAAGGCCCCTGCGTTTCCCCTCTGGGTTGTGTCGCCGCGGGCGGGCCCACCCGTGGGTGGGTGTGCAGAAGAGCCTGCCATTACCTCTGGGTGTGCCGCCACGCCAGCCCACCGGTGGGTGGGCGTGCAGAAGGGCCTGCAGTTTCTTCTGGGTTGGCGCTAGCGACCAGCTTACCCGTGGGTGGGCGTTGAGAACTGTTAGCGTGTGCCTCTGGGTGTGCCGCGCGGCGGCCCACCGTGGGTGGGCGTGCAGAACTGTTTGGGTGTGCCTCTGGGTGTGCCGCCCGCGCCGGCCCACCCGTGGGTGGGCGATGCAGAAGGGCCTGAGTTTGCCCCGGGGTGGGCGCTACGGTAGGCCCCACCCGTGTGTGGCGATGCAGAAGGGCCTGCGGTTGCCTCTGGGTGTGCCGCGCGACGGCGGGCCCACCCGTGGGTGGGCGTGCAGAAGGGTTTCGCGTTTGCCTCTGGGTTGTGCCGCCCACGGCCGGCCCCACCCGTGGGTGGAGTGTGCAGAAGGTCCCTGCGGTTGCCTCTGGGTGTGCCGCCACGGCCCGGCCTGCCCGTGTGTGGGAGTGCAGAAAGGCCTCGCGATTCCCTCTGGGTGTGCCGCCACGGCCAGCCCACCCGTGGGTGAGCGTGCAGAAGGGGCCTCCTGTTTCTTCTGGGTTGGCCGCAGCAACCAGCTTACCCGTGGGTAGGGCGTGCAGAACTGTTTGGAGTGTGCCTCTGGGTGTGCATACGGCCCGACCCACCAGTGGGTGGGCGTGCGAGAACTGTTTGCGAGTGCCTCTGGGTGTGGCGCCTCGGCCGGGCCCCACCCGTGGGTGGGGCGTGCAGAAGGGCCTGCTTTTCCCCATGGGTGTGCCGCACACGGTAGGCCCACCCGTGTGTGGGCGTGCAGAAGGGCCTCTGCGGTTTCCTCTGGGTTGGCGCGAACAACCAACCCACCCGTTCGTGGGCGTGCAGAACTGTTTATGCGTGTGCCTCTGGGTGTGCCGCCGCGGCGGCCCGACCCGTGGGTGGGCGTGCAGAACTGTTTCGCGTGTGACTCTGGGTGTGCACGCCCGCGGGACGCGCCCACCCGTGGGTGAGCGTGCAGTAGGGCCTGCATTTTCCCTGGGTGTGCCGCCCGCGGCGGACCACCCGTGGGTGGGTGTGCAGAAGGCCCTGCGCTTTGCCTCTGGAGTGTGCCGCCACGGCCCGGCCTACCCGTGGGTGGGGCGTGCAGAAGGGCCTCGCGATTACCTCTGGGTGTGCGCACGGCCAGCCCACCCGATGGGTGAACGTGCAGAAGGGCCTGCAGTTTCTTCTGAGCTGGCTAAGCGACCAGCTTACCCGTGGGTGGGAGTGCAGAAGCGGCATCGCGTTTGCCTCTGGGTGTCGCCACTGACCGCCCACCCGTGGCTGGCGTGCAGAAGGGTTTTCGCGTTTGCCTCTGAGTGAGCGCCCGCGGCCGGCCCACCCGTGAGTGGCGCTGCAGAAGGGTTTGCGTTTTCCTCTGGGTGTGCACGCGGCCGGCCCACCGATGTGTGTGCGTGCAGAAGGGCCTCACGGTTTCCTCAGGGTTGACGCAGCGACCAACCCGCGTGGGTGGGGGCTGCAGAACTCGTTTTTACGTGTGCCTTTGGGTGTGCACGCTGCGGCCCACCTGTGGGTGAAGCGTGCATAAGGGCCTGCGATTTCCTCTGGGTGTGCCGCCCACGGCCCGGCCCACCCGTGGAGTGTGCGATGCAGAAGGCCCTGCGGTTGCCTCTGGGTGTGCAGCCATGGCGGCCTACCCGTGGAGTGCTTGGCGTGCAGAACTGTTTGCATGTGGCTATGGGTGTGCCGCCACAGCCGGCTCACCTGTGGGGAGGCGTGCAGAAGGGCCTGCGGTTGTTCCTGGGTGTGCAGCCACGGCCCGGCCAACCCGATGGGTGGGGCGTGGAGAAGAGCCTGCGTTTGCCTCTGGGTGTGCGCCACGGCCAGCCCACCCGTGGTGAGCGTGCAGAAGGGACCTGCAGTTTCTTCTGGGTTGGCGCTTAGCGACCAGCTTACCCGTGGGTGGGGCGTGCAGAACTGTTTCTGCGTGTGCCTCTGGGTGTGCGCCCGCGGCGGCTCCACCCGTGGGTGGGCGTGCAGAACTGTTTGCGTGTGCCTCTGGGTGTGCGCCCGCGGCGGCCCACCCGTGGGTGAAGCGTGCAGAAGGGCCTGCTTTTCCCCCTGGGTGTTCGCTCGCGGTAGGCCCACCCGTGTGTGGGGCGTGCAGAAGGGCCTGCGGTTTCCTCTGGGTTGGCGCGAGCGACCAACCCACCCGGTCGTGGGGTGCAGAACTGTTTGCGTGTGGCTCTGGGTGTGCCGTCCGCGGCCGGCCCAACCGTGAGTGGGGCTGCAGAAGGGCCTCGCGGTTGCATCTGGGTGTGCGCCCACGGCCGGCCACCCGTGGGTGGCGCTGCACAACTGTTTGCGTGTGACTCTGGGTGTGCCGCCAGCCGGCCCACCCGTGGGTGAGTAGTGCGAAGGCCCTGCGTTTGCCTCTGGGTGTGCCGCCCGCGCCGGCCTACCGTGGATGGAGTGCAGAAGGGCCTGCGATTACCTCTGGGTGTGCGCCCGCGGCCAGCCCACCGATGGGTGAAGCGTGCAGAAGGGCCTGCAGTTTCTTCTAAGTTGACACAACGACCAGCTTACCCGTGGGTGGGAGTGCAGAGAGCGGCATCGTTTGCCTCTGGGTGTGCCGCCCGGCCGGCCCACCCGATGGGTGAAGCGTGCAGAAGGGTTTCGCGTTTGCCTCTGAGTGAGCCGCCACGGCCGGCCCACCCGTGGGTGGAAGTGCAGAAAGGGTTTTGCGTTTTCCTCTGGGTGTGCCGCCACGGCGGCCCACCCGTGTGTATGAGGCGTGCAGAAGGGCCTGCGGTTTCCTCAGGGTTGGCATAGCGACCAACCCCCTGCGTGGGTGAAGTGCAGAACTGTTTGCGTGTGCCTTTGGGTGTGCCGCCACGGCGGCCCACCCGATGGATGAAGTGCATAAGGGCCTCGCGGTTGCCTCTGGGTGTGCCCGCCGGGCCCGGCCCACCCGTGGGTGGCGTGCAGAAGGGCCTCGCGGTTGCCCCTGGGTGTGCAGCCACGGCCGGCAACCCGTGGATGGGGCGTGCAGAAGGGGCCTGCGCGTTTGCCTCTGGGTTTACGCAGCGGCCGGCTCACCCGTGGAGTGGGCGTGGAGAACTATTTGCCTGTGCCTTTGGGTGTGCGCTCGGCCGGCCCACCCGTGGAGTGAAGGCGTGCAGAAGAGCCTGCGGTTGCCTCCTGGGTTGACGCGACCAGCCCACCCGTAGGTGGGCGTGCAGAACTGTTCGCGTGTGCCTCTGGGTGTGCTGCGCTACGGTCGACCCACCGTGGGTGGGCGTGCAGAACTGTTTGCGTGTGGCTCTGGGTGTGCGCCACAGCCGGCCCACCGATGGGTGGCGTACAGAAGGCCCTGCGGTTGCCTCTGGGTGTGCGCTCGCGGCGGCTTAACACGTGGAGTGGGCGTGCAGAACTGTTCGCGTGTGCCTCTGAATGTGCGCCACGGCGGCCCACCTGGGTGGGCGTGCAGAAAAAGGGCCTCGCGGTTGCCTCTGGTTGTGCCGCCCGCGGCGGGAGCCCACCCGATGGGTGAGGCGTGCAGAAAAACCTACGTTTGCCTCTGGGTGTGCATGCGGCCGGCCCACCCGTTGGTGGGTGTGCAGAAGGCCCTGCGTTTGCCTCTGGTTGTGCGCCTGGCGAGCCCACCCGTGGGTGGGTGTGCAGAAGAGGCCTGCCATTACCTCTGGGTGTGCGCCCGCGGCCAGCCCACGGTGGAGTGGGCGTGCAGAAGAGCCTACAGTTTCTTCTGGGTTGGCCATAGCGACCAGCTTACCCGTGGGTGGGCGTTGAGAACTGTTAAGCGTGTGTGCCTCTGGAGTGCGCCCGCCACGGCCCGGCCCACCCGTGGGTGGGCGTGCAGAACTGTTTGAGGTGTGCCTCTGGGTGTGCCGCCCACGGCCGGCCCACCCGTGGAGTGAAGCGTGCAGAAGGGCCTGAGTTTGCCCCGGGTTGGGCGCCCTGCGGTAGACCCACCCGTGTGTGGGGGATGCAGAAGGAGCCTGCAGTTTCTTCTGGGTTGGCCTTAGCGACCAGCTTACCCGTGGGTGGGCGTGCAGAACTGTTTGCGTGTGCCTCTGGGTGTGCACGCGGCGACCCCACCGTGGGGTGGCGTGCAGAACTGTTTGCGTGTGCCTCTGGGTGTGGCGCTACGGCCGGCCCACCGTGGGTGAGCGTGCAGAAAGGGACCTGATTTTCCCCCTGGGTGTGCATACGCGGTAGGCCCACCCGTGGGTGAAGCGTGCAGAAAGGCCTGCGTTTGCCTTTGGGTGTGCCGCCCGCGGCCGGCCCACCCGATGGTGGAGTGTGCAGAAGGTCCTGCGGTTGCCTCTGGGTGTGCGAGCGCGGCCGGCCTGCCGTGTGTGGGAGTGCAGAAAAGGCCTGCCATTACCTCTGGGTGTGCGCCCGGCCAGCCCACCACGTGGAGTGAGAGCGTGCAGAAAAGGAGCCTCCTGTTTCTTCTGGGTTGGCCGTAACAACCAGCTTACCCGTGGGTGGAGAGTGCAGAACTGTTTCGCGTGTGCCTCTGGGTGTGCCGCTACGGCGACCCACCAGTGGGTAGGCGTGCAAGAACTGTTTGCGAGTGCCTCTGGGTGTGGCCTTTCGGCGGCCCACCCGTGGGTGGGGCGTGCAGAAGGGCCTGCTTTTCCCCCTGGGTGTGCACGCCCGCGGTAGGCCCACCACGTGTCGTGAAGCGTGCAGAAGGGCCTGCGGTTTCCTCTGGGTTGGCATAGCGACCACCCACCCGTTCGTGAGCGTGCAGAACTGTTCGCGTGTGCCTCTGGGTGTGCGCCACGGACGACCCACCGTGGGTGAGCGTGCAGTAGGGCCTGCATTTTTCCCTTGGGTGTGCCGCCACGGCCCGGCCCACCCGTGGGTGAGTGTGCAGAAGGCCCTGCGTATGCCTCTGGGTGTGCCGCCCACGGCCGGCCTACCGTGGGTGAGAAGTGCAGAAGTGCCTGCGATTACCTCTGGTTGTGCCGTCCACGGCCAGCCCACCCGTGGGTGAGCGTGCAGAAGGGCCTGCAGTTTCTTCTAAGTTGAAGCAACGACCAGCTTACCCGTGGGTGGGAGTGCAGAGCGGCATCGCGTTTGCCTCTGGGTGTGCGCCACCGCCCGACGCAAAGTGGGTGGGGCGTGCAGAAGGGTTTCGCGTTTGCCTCTGGGTGTGCGCCCGCGGCCGGCCCACCCGTGTGTGGCGTGCAGAAGGGCCTGCGGTTTCCTCAGGTTTGGCCTTAGCGACCAACCCACTACGTGGGTAGGCGTGCAGAACTGTTCGCGTGTGCCTTTGGGTGTGCGCCCACGGCCGGCCCACCTGTGGGTGAAGCGTGCATAAGAGCCTGCGGTTTCCTCTGGGTGTGCCGCCACGGCCCGGCCCACCAGTGGGTGGCGTGCAGAAGGCCCTGCGGTTGCCTCTGGGTGTGCAGCCATGGCGGCCTACCACGATGGTGTAGCGTGCAGAACTGTTTGCATGTGGCTATGGGTGTGCCGCCACAGCCGGCTCACCTGTGGGAGGCGTGCAGAAGGGCCTCGCGGTTGCCCCTGGGTGTGCAGCCCGCGGCCGGCCAACCACGTGGGTGAAGGCGTGGAGAGCGAGCACTCGTTTGCCTCTGGGTGTGCCGCCCGCGGCCAGCCCACCCGTGGAGTGAGCGTGCAGAAAGGGCCTGCAGTTTCTTCTGGGTTGGCCTTAGCGACCAGCTTACCCGTGGGTGGGCGTGCAGAACTGTTTGCGTGTGCCTCTGGGTGTGCCGCCCGCGGCCCGGCCCACCGGGGGTGGCTTGTGCAGAAGAGCCTGCTTTTCCCCCTGGGTGTTCGCCCGCGGTAAGGCCCACCACGTTGTGTGAAGTGCAGAAGAGCCTGCGGTTTCCTCTGGGTTGGCGTAGCGACCAACCCACCCGATGGGTAGGCGTGCAGAACTGTTTGCGTGTGGCTCTGGGTGTGCCGCCCGCGGCCGACCCACCACGTGGTGAAGGCGTGCAGAAGGGCCTGCGGTAGCATCTGGGTGTGCCGCCCACGGCCGGCCCACCCGATGGGTGGGCATGCAGAACTGTTTCGCGTGTGACTCCTGGGTGTGGCGCTTCGGCGGCCCACCCGTGGGTGAGGCGTGCAGAAGGGCCCTGCTTTTCCCCTGGGTGTGCGCCCACGGTAGGCCCACCCGTGTGTGAGGCGTGCAGAAGGGCCTGCGGTTTCCTCTGGGTTGGCGCAGCGACCAACCCACCCGTTAGATGAGGCGTGCAGAACTGTTTGCGTGTGCCTCTGGGTGTGCCGCCGCGGCCGACCCACCCGTGGGTGAAGTGCACAACTGTTCTGCGTGTGACTCTGGGTGTGCGGCCGCGGACGGCCCACCCGTGGGTGAAGGCGTGCAGTAGGGCCTGCATTTTTCCCCTGGGTGTGCGCCCACGGCCCGGCCCACCCGTGGGTGGGTGTGCAGAAGGCCCTGCGTTTGCCTCTGGAGTGTGCCGCCCGCGGCGGCCTACCCGTGGGTGAAGTGCAGAAGGGCCTCGCGATTACCTCTGGGTGTGCCGCCACGGCCAGCCCACCCACGTGGAGTGAAGCGTGCAGAAGGGCCTGCAGTTTCTTCTAAGTTGGCCTTAGCGACCAGCTTACCCGTGGGTGCGGGAGAGCAGAGCGGCATCGCGTTTGCCTCTGGGTGTGCCGCCACGGCCCGGCCCACCACGTGGGTGAAGGCGTGCAGAAGGGTTTCGCGTTTGCCTCTGAGTGAGCCGCTCACGGCCCGGCCCACCCGTGGGTGAGCGTGCAGAAGAGTTTCGCGTTTTCCTCTGGGTGTGCGCCCGCGGCCGGCCCACCCGATGTGATGAGGCGTGCAGAAGGGCCTGCGGTTTCCTCCAGGGTTGACGCAGCGACCAACCCACCGGTAAGGTGAAGCGTGCAGAACTGTTTGCGTGTGCCTTTGGGTGTGCGCCGCGGCGACCCACCCGTGGGTGAAGGCAGTGCATAAGGGCCTGCGGTTGCCTCTGGGTGTGCACGCCACGGCCGACCCACCCGTGGAGTGGCGTGCAGAAGAGCCCTGCGGTTGCCTCTGGGTGTGCAGCCATGGCGGCCTACCCGTGGAGTGCTGGCGTGCAGAACTGTTTGCATGTGGCTATGGGTGTGCAGCCACAACCCGGCTCACCCGTGGGTGGGGCGTGGAGAAGGGCCTGCGTTTGCCCTGGGTGTGCCGCCCGGCCGGCAACCCGTGGATGAGGCGTGCAGAAGGGCCTCGCGGTTGCCTCTGGGTTTACGCAGCGGCCGGCTCACCCGTAAGTGGGCGTGGAGAACTATTTGCCTGTGCCTTTGGGTGTGCGCTTCGGCCGGCCCACCCGTGGGTGAGGCGTGCAGAAAGAGCCTCGCGGTTGCCTCTGGGTTGACGCGAAGCGACCAGCCCACCCGTGGGTGGGCGTGCAGAACTGTTTGCGTGTGCCTCTGGGTGTGCGCTACGGTCGGCCCACCGTGGGTGGGCGTGCAGAACTGTTTGCGTGTGGCTCTGGGTGTGCGCCACAGCCGACCCACCGATGGGTGGGCGTGCAAGAAAACCCTGCGGTTGACTCTGGGTGTTCGCTCGCGGCCGTAACCCGTGGGTGGGCGTGCAGAACTGTTTCGCGTGTGCCTCTGAATGTGCGCCCGCGGCCGACCCACCCTGGGTGGGGCGTGCAGAAGAGCCTCGCGGTTGCCTCTGGTTGTGCACGCCCACGGCGGAGCCCACCCGTGGGTGGGCGTGCAGAAAAAACCTACGTTTGCCTCTGGGTGTGCGCCACGGCCGGCCCACCCGTTGGTGAGTGTGCAGAAGGCCCTGCGTTTGCCTCTGGGTTGTGCACTGCGGCGGAGCCCACCGATGGGTGGGTGTGCAGAAAGAGCCTGCCATTACCTCTGGGTGTGCCGCCACGGCCAGCCCACCGGTGGAGTGAAGGCGTGCAGAAGGGCCTGCAGTTTCTTCTGGGTTGGCCCTTAGCGACCAGCTTACCGATGGGTGAGGCGTTGAGAACTGTTAGCGTGTGCCTCTGGGTGTGCACGCCCGGCCGACCCACCGATGGGTAGGCGTGCAGAACTGTTTGGGTGTGCCTCTGGGTGTGCACGCCCACGGCCGGCCCACCGTGGGTGAAGGCGTGCAGAAGGGCCTGAGTTTGCCCCGGGGTTGGCCGCCACGGTAGGCCCACCCGTGTGTGAGGCGTGCAGAAGGGCCTCGCGGTTGCCTCTGGGTGTGCCGCCCGGCCGGCCCACCACGTGGGTGAAGGCGTGCAGAAGGGTTTCGCGTTTGCCTCTGAGTGTGCGCTACGGCGGCCCATTCGTGGGTGAGCGTGAAGAAGGGTTTCGCGTTTGCCTCTGGAGTGTGCCGCCCGCGGCGGCCCACCAGTGAGTGGGTGTGCAGAAGGGCCTGCGGTTTGCCTCTGGGTGTGCAGCCGCGGCCGGCCCTACCGTGGGTGGGCGTGCTAAAGGGCCTGCTATTACCTCTGGGTGTGCCGCCACGGCCAGCCCACCCGTGGGTGAAGCGTGCAGAAAGACCTGCAGTTTCTTCTGGCTTGGCCTTAGCGACCAGCTTTCCGTGGTTGGGGCGTGCAGAACTGTTTCGCGAGTGCCTCTGGGTGTGGCGCTCGGCGACCCCACCCGTGGGTGGGCGTGCAGAAGGGGCCTGCTTTTCCCCCTGGGTGTGCCGCCCGCGGTAGGCCCACCCGTGTGTGGGGCGTGCAGAAGAGCCTGCGGTTTCCCTCTGGGTTGGCCATAGCGACCAACCCACCCGTTAGGTAGGCGTGCAGAACTGTTTGCGTGTGGCTCTGGGTGTGCACGCCCGCGGCGGCCCACCGAGTGTGGGCGTGCAGAAGAGGCCTGCCGGTTGCATCTGGGTGTGCCGCCCGCGGCCGGCCCACCACGTGGGTGAAGGCGTGCAGAACTGTTTGCGTGTGACTCTGGGTGTGCCGCCACGGGGCGGCCCACCGATGGAGTGGGGCGTGCAGTAGGGCCTGCATTTTCCCCTGGGTGTGCCGCCCACGGCCGGCCCACCCGTGGGTGGAGTGTGCAGAAGGCCCTGCGTTTGCCTCTGGGTGTGCCGCCCGCGGCGGGCCTACCCGTGGGTGGGGGGCGTGCAGAAGGGCCTGCGATTACCTCTGGGTGTGCCGTCACGGCCAGCCCACCCGTGGAGTGAAGCGTGCAGAAGGGCCTGCAGTTTCTTCTAAGTTGGCCTTAGCGACCAGCTTACCCGTGGGTGGGGTGCAGAGCGGCATGCGTTTGCCTCTGGGTGTGCGCCACGGCCGGCCCACCCGTGGGTGAGGCGTGCAGAAGGGTTTCGCGTCTTCCTCTGGGTGTGCGCCCACGGCCGGCCCACCCGTGTGTGGGCGTGCAGAAGGGCCTGCGGTTTCCTCAGGGTTGGCGCTAGCGACCAACCCACCCGTGGTGAAGCGTGCAGAACTGTTTGCGTGTGCCTTTGGGTGTGCCGCCCGCGGCCGACCCACCCGTGGGTGAAGCGTGCATAAGGGCCTGCGGTTGCCTCTGGGTGTGCACGCCCACGGCCGACCCACCCGTGGGTGGCGTGCAGAAAGGCCCTCGCGGTTGCCTCTGGGTGTGCAGCCATGGCGGCCTACCCGTGGAATGTAGCGTGCAGAACTGTTTGCGTGTGCCTTTGGGTGTGCCGCCACGGCCGGCCCACCCGTGGTTGGGCGTGCATAAGGGCCTGCGGTTGCCTCTGGGTGTGCCGCCCGGCCGGCCCACCCGTGGGTGGCGTGCAGAAGAGCCCTACGGTTGCCCTGGGTGTGCAGCCACGGCCGGCCCACCCGTGGGTGAGAGTGGAGAAGAGCCTGCGTTTGCCCCTGGGTGTGCGCCCTGCGGCGGCAACCCGTGGATGGGCGTGCAGAAGGGCCTCGCGGTTGCCTCTGGGTTTACGCTAGCGGCCGGCTCACCCGTGAGTGAAGTGGAGAACTATTTGCCTGTGCCTTTGGGTGTGCCTCTTCACGGCCCGGCCACCACGTGTGAGTGGGGAGTGCAGAAGGGCCTGCGGTTGCCTCTGGGTTAGCGCAGCGACCAGCCCACCGGTAAGGTGGGCGTGTAGAACTGTTCGCGTGTGCCTCTGGGTGTGCCGCCCGCGGTCGGCCCACCGATGGGTGGGCGTGCAGAACTGTTTGCGTGTGGTTCTGGGTGTGCGCCACAGCCGGGCCCACCCGTGGGTGAGGCGTGCAGAAGAGCCCTCGCGGTTGCCTCTGGGTGTGCGCTCGCGGCCGTAACCCGTGGAGTAGGCGTGCAGAACTGTTCGCGTGTGCCTCTGAATGTGCGCCCGGCGGCCCACCCTGGGTGGGGCGTGCAGAAAACCCTGCGTTTGCCTCTGAGTGAGCGCCACGGCCGGCCCACCCGTGGGTGGGGCGTGCAGAAGGTTGCGTTTTCCTCTGGGTGTGCACGCCACGGCCAGCCCACCGGTGGGTAAGGCGTGCAGAAGGCCCTCGTTTGCCTCTGGTTGTGCGCCCGCGGCAGCCAACCCGTGGGTGAGTGTGCAGAAGGGCCTGCGGTTACCTCTGGGTGTGCCGCTACGGCCAGCCCACCAGTGGGTGGGCGTGCAGAAGAACCTACAGTTTCTTCTGGGTTGGCCTTAGCGTCCAGCTTACCCGTGGGTGAGGCGTTGAGAACTGTTAGCGTGTGCCTCTGGGTGTGCGCCCGCGGCCCGGCCCACCCGTGGGTGAAGCGTGCAGAAGGGCCTGAGTTTGCCCGGGGTGGGCGCATACGGTAGGCCCACCCGTGTGTGGGGCGTGCAGAAGGGCCTCGCGGTTGCCTCTGGGTGTGCCCGCCCACGGCCGGCCCACCCGTGGGTGGGGCGTGCAGAAGGGTTTGCGTTTGCCTCTGGAGTGTGCCGCCCACGGCCGACCCCGATTAAGTGGGTGGGGCGTGAAGAAGGGTTTCGCGTTTGCCTCTGAGTGTGCACGCCCACGGCCGGCCCACCAGTGAGTGGGTGTGCAGAAGGGCCTGCGGTTGCCTCTGGGTGTGCATCCCGCGGCCGGCCTACCCGTGGGTGGGCATGCTAAAGAGAGCCTGCTATTACCTCTGGGTGTGCCGCCACGGCCAGCCCACCCGTGGAGTAGGCGTGCAGAAAGGCCTGCAGTTTCTTCTGGCTTGGCGCTAGCGACCAGCTTTCCGTGGTTGGGGCGTGCAGAACTGTTTCGCGAGTGCCTCTGGGTGTGGCACTTCGGCGGCCCACCGATGGAGTGAAGCGTGCAGAAGGGCCTGCTTTTCCCCTGGGTGTGCGCATACGGTAGGCCCACCCGTGTGTAGGCGTGCAGAAGGGCCTGCGGTTTCCTCTGGGTTGGCCTTAGCGACCAACCCACCCGTGAGTGAAGCGTGCAGAACTGTTTGCGTGTGGCTCTGGGTGTGCGCCCACGGCCACGACCCACCGATGGAGTGAAGCGTGCAGAAGGGCCTGCGGTTGCATCTGGGTGTGCGCCCTGCGGCCGACCCACCGTGGGTGGGCGTGCAGAACTGTTCGCGTGTGACTCTGGGTGTGCGCCCGCGGCGGCCCACCCTGGGTGGAAGCGTGCAGTAGGGCCTTCATTTTTCCCCTGGGTGTGCCGCCCGCGGCCGGCCCACCCGATGGGTGGAGTGTGCAGAAGGCCCTGCGTTTGCCTCTGGGTGTGCCGCCACGGCCCGGCCTACCCGATGGGTGGGGGCGTGCAGAAGGGCCTCGCGATTACCTCTGGGTGTGCCGTCCGCGGCCAGCCCACCCGTGGAGTGAAGCGTGCAGAAGGGCCTGCAGTTTCTTCTAAGTTGGCCTTAGCGACCAGCTTAGCCGTGGGTGGGAGTGCAGAGCGGCATCGCGTTTGCCTCTGGGTGTGCCGCCCACGGCCGGCCCACCCGTGGGTGGGCGTGCAGAAGGGTTTGCGTTTGCCTCTGGGTGAGCGCCCGCGGCGGCCCACCCGATGGGTAGGGCGTGCAGAAGGGTTGCGTCTTCCTCTGGGTGTGCGCCACGGCCGACCCACCGATGTGTGAAGGCGTGCAGAAGGGCCTGCGGTTTCCACTCAGGGTTGGCCTTAGCGACCAACCCACCCGTGGGTAGGCGTGCAGAACTGTTTGCGTGTGCCTTTGGGTGTGCATACGGCGGCCCACCACGTGGGTGAAGCGTGCATAAGGAGCCTCGCGGTTGCCTCTGGGTGTACACGCCTCGGCCGACCCACCCGTGGGTGGCGTGCAGAAGAGCCCTCACGGTTGCCTCTGGGAGTGCAGCCATGGCGGCCTACCCGTGGAGTGCGGCGTGCAGAACTGTTTGCATGTGGCTATGGGTGTGCCGCCACAGCCGCCCTCACCTATGGGTGAAGCGTGCAGAAGAGCCTGCGGTTTCCTCTGGGTGTGGGCCATAGCGACCAGCCCACCCGTAAGTGGGCGTGCAGAACTGTTTCGCGTGTGCCTCTGGGTGTGCCGCCCGCGGTCGGCCCACCCGTGGGTGGGCGTGCAGAACTGTTTGCGTGTGCCTCTGGGTGTGCCGCCACGGCCGGCCCACCCGATGGGTTAGCTTGCAGAAGGCCCTGCGGTTCCCTCTGGGTGTGCGCTTCGACCCGTAACCCGTGGGTGGGCGTGCAGAAGACTGTTCGCGTGTGCCTCTGAATGTGCAGCCCGCGGCGGCCCACCCTGGGTGGGGCGTGCAGAAAGAGCCTGCGGTTGCCTCTGGGTTGTGCCGCCACGGCGAGCCCACCGATGGGTGAGCGTGCAGAAAAACCTGCGGTTTCCTCTGGGTTGGCCTTAGCGACCAGCCCACCCGTGGGTAGGCGTGCAGAACTGTTCGCGTGTGCCTCTGCGTTGTGCGCCCGCGGCCCGGCCCACCCGTGGGTGGGCGTGCAGAACTGTTTGCGTCGCGGCTCTGGGTGTGTCGCCCTACGGCGGCCCACCGATGGGTAGGCGTGCAGAAAGGGCCCTGCGGTGGCCTCTGGGTGTGCACTTCTGACGCATCCAACACGTGGAGTAGGCGTGCAGAACTGTTCGCGTGTGCCTCTGAATGTGCGCCCGCGGCCGGCCCACCCTGAGTGAGGCGTGCAGAAGAGCCTGCGGTTGCCCCTGGTTGTGCCGCCACGGCTGGCTTTTTAGGTGGGTAGGCGTGCAGAAAGGCCTCGCGTTTGCCTCTGGGTGTGCCGCCACGGCCGGCCCACCCGTTGGTTGGTGTGCAGAAGGCCCTGCGTTTGCCTCTGGGTGTGCCGCCACGGCGGGCACCCACCCGATGGGTGGAGTGTGCAGAAGGCCCTGCGTTTGCCTCTGGTTGTGCCGCCCGCGGCCGGCCCACCCGTTGGTGGGTGTGCAGAAGGCCCTGCGTTTGCCTCTGGTTGTGCCTCCCGGCGGGCCCACCCGTTGGTGGGTGTGCAGAAGAGCCTGCAGTTTCTTCTGGGTTGGCCTTAGCGACCAGCTTACCGTGGAGGCGTTGAGAACTGTTAGCGTGTGCCTCTGGGTGTGCACGCCACGGCCGGCCCACCCGTGGGTAGGCGTGCAGAACTGTTTGGGTGTGCCTCTGGGTGTGCATACGGCCGGCCCACCCGTGGAGTGAAGCGTGCAGAAGGGCCTGAAGTTTGCCCGGGGTGTTCGCCCACGGTAGGCCCACCCGTGTGTGAAGCGTGCAGAAGGGCCTGCGGTTGCCTCTGGGTGTGCCGCCCGGCCCGGCCCACCCGTGGAGTGGCGTGCAAGAAGGCCCTCGCAGTTGCCTCTGGGTGTGCAGCCATGGCGGCCTACCGTGGAGTGCTAGCGTGCAGAACTGTTTGCATGTGGCTATGGGTGTGCCGCCACAGCCGGCTCACCTGTGGGTGAAGCGTGCAGAAGGGCCTGCGGTTGCCCCTGGGTGTGCAGCCACGGCCGGCCCACCCGTGGCTGAGGCGTGGAGAAGGGCCTGCGTTTGCCCCTGGGTGTGCCTCCCGGCCGACAACCCGTGGATAGGCGTGCAGAAGGGCCTGCGGTTGCCTCTGGGTTTCGCATAGCGGCCGGCTCACCGGTAAGTGGGCGTGGAGAACTATTTGCCTGTGCCTTTGGGTGTGCGCTTCGGCCGGCCCACCCGTGGGTGAGAGCCTGCAGAAGAGCCTGCGGTTGCCTCTGGGTTGGCCTTAGCGACCAGCCCACCCGTGGGTGGGCGTGCAGAACTGTTTGCGTGTGGCTCTGGGTGTGCGCTTCACGGTCGGCCCACCCGTGGGTGGGGCGTGAAGAACTGTTTGCGTGTGGCTCTGGGTGTGCGCCACAGCCGGCCCACCCGATGGGTGGGGCGTACAGAAAACCCGCGGTTGCTTCTGGGTGTGCGCTCGCGGCCGCGACCCAACCGTGGAGTAGGCGTGCAGAACTGTTTGCGTGTGCCTCTGAATGTGCGCTACGGCCGGCCCACCCTGGGTGGGGCGTGCAGAAAGAAGCCTACGGTTGCCTCTGGTTGTGCCGCCCACGGCCGGGCCCACCCGATCGGGTGGAAGTGCAGAAGGCCCTGCGTTTGCCTCTGGTTGTGCCGCCCACGGCAGGCCCACCCGTGGGTGGGTGTGCAGAAGGAGCCTGCCATTACCTCTGGGTGTGCATACGGCCAGCCCACCCGGTGGAGTGGGGCGTGCAGAAGAGCCTGCAGTTTCTTCTGGGTTGGCATAGCGACCAGCTTACCCGTGGGTGGGCGTTGAGAACTGTTAGCGTGTGCCTCTGGGTGTGCGGCATACGGCAGGCCCACCGATGGGTAGGCGTGCAGAAGAGCCTGAGTTTGCCCGGGGTGTGCGCACGCGGTAGGCCCACCCGTGTGTGGGGCGTGCAGAAGGGCCTGCGGTTTGCCTCTGGGTGTGCATGCGGCAGAAGCCCACCCGTGGGTAGTAGGCGTGCAGAAGGAGTTTCGTTTGCCTCTGGAGTGTGCCGATGCGGCCCGGCCCATCCCGTGGAGTGGGGCGTGCAGAAGGGTTTCGCGTTTGCCTCTGAGTGTGCCTCGCCCACGGCCGACCCACCAGTGAGTGGGTGTGCAGAAGGTCCTCGCGGTTTGCCTCTGGGTGTGCAGCCCACGGCCGGCCTACCAGTGAGTGGGTGTGCTAAGAAGGGCCTGCGATTACCTCTGGGTGTGCGCCACGGCCAGCCCACCCGTGGGTGGGGCGTGCAGAAAGAGCCTGCAGTTTCTTCTGGCTTGGCCTTAGCGACCAGCTTTCCGTGGTTGGGGCGTGCAGAACTCTTTTCGCGTTTGCCATTGGGTGTGCATACGGCCGGCCCACCGTGGGTGGGCGTGCAGAACTGTTTGCGTGTGCCTCTGGGTGTGCCGACACGGCCGACCCACCCGTGGGTGGGCGTGCAGAAGAGCCTGCACTTTTCCCCTGGGTGTGCCGCCACGGCCGAGCCCACCCGTGTGGTGAAGCGTGCAGAAGGGCCTGCGTTTTCCTCTGGGTTGGCGCAACGACCAACCCACCCGTGGGTGGGGCGTGCAGAACTGTTTGCGTGTTGCCTCCTGGGTGTGCGCATACGGTCTGCCCACCCGTTGGTGGGCGTGCAGAACTGTTGCGTGCTTCTGGGTTGACACAGCGGCCAGCCTACCCGTGGGTGGGGCGTGCAGAACTTTTAGCGGTTGCCTCTGGGTGTGCCGCTCGGCTGCCAACCGTGGATGGGCGTGCAGAACTGTTTGGGTGTGCCTCTGGGTGTGCCGCCCACGGCGGCCCACCCGTGGGTGGGGCGTGCAGAAGGGGCCTCGCGTTTGCCTCTGGGGATGTGTTCGCATGCGGTCGGCCCACCCGTGGGTGAAGTGCAGAAGAGCCCTCGCGGTTGCCTCTGGGTGTGCCGCCACGGCCGACCCACCAGTGGGTGAGGCGTGCAGAAGGGTTTGCGTTTGCCTCTGGGTGTGCCGCCACGGCGGCCCACCCGTGGGTGGGGCGTGAAGAAGGGTTTGCGTTTGCCTCTGGGTGTGCGCCCACGGCTGGCCCACCAGTGAGTGGGTGTGCAGAAGGGCCTCGCGGTTGCATCTGGGTGTGCCGCCGGCGGCCCACCCGTGGGTGGGCGTGCAGAACTGTTTGCGTGTGACTCTGGGTGTGCGCCACGGCCGGCCCACCCGTGGAGTGGGCGTGCAGTAGGGCTTACATTTTCCCTGGGTGTGCCGCCACGGCCGGCCCACCCGTGGGTGGGGTGTGCAGAAGGCCCTGCGTTTGCCTCTGGGTGTGCCGCCACGGCCCGGGCCCTAACCGTGGGTGGGGCGTGCAGAACGGGGCTTTGCGATTGTGACCTCTGGGTGTGCCGCCACGGCCGGCCACCACGTGGAGTGAAGCGTGCAGAAGGGCCTGCAGTTTGCTTCTAGGGTGTGCTGCCATAGCGACCAGCTTAGCGTGGGTGGGGAGTGCAGAAGCGGCATGCGTTTGCCTCTGAGTGTGCCGCCCGCGGTAGAGCCCACCCGTGGGTGGAAGTGCAGAAGAGCCTGCGGTTGCCTCTGGGTTAGCATAGCGACCAGCCCACCCGTGGGTAGGCGTGCAGGAAGCGGTTTCGCGTGTGCCTCTGGGTGTGCGCTCACGGCCGGCCCAACCCGTGGGTGGGCGTGCAGAACTGTTTGCGTGTGGCTCTGGGTGTGCGCCACAGCCGGCCCCACCCGTGGGTGGGGCGTGCAGAAGAGCCCTACGGTTGCCTCTGGGTGTGCGCTGCGGCCGTAACCCGTGGTGGGGCGTGCAGAACTGTTCGCGTGTTCACTCTGAATGTGCCGCCCACGGCCGGCCCACCCTGGGTGGGGCGTGCAGAAAAGGCCTGCGATTGCCTCTGGTTGTGCCGCCACGGCGAGCCCACCCGGTGGGTGGGGCGTGCAGAAAAGGCCTGCGTTTGCTCCTCTGGGTGTGCCGCCACGGCCGGCCCATTCACGTGGGTGGGTGTGCAGAAGGTCCTGCGGTTGCCTCTGGGTGTGCAGGCGCGGCTGGCCTACCCGTGGTGTGGGGGAGTGCAGAAAGGCCTCGCGATTACCTCTGGGTGTGCCGCCCACGGCCAGCCCACCCGTGGAGTGAAGCGTGCAGAAGGGCCTGCAGTTTCTTCTAAGTTGGCCTTAGCGACCAGCTTACCCGTGGGTGGGAGTGCAGAGCGGCATCGCGTTTGCCTCTGGGTGTGCCGCCCACGGCCGGCCCACCCGTGGAGTGGGCGTGCAGAAGGGTTTCGCGTTTGCCTCTGGAGTGAGCATACGGCCGGCCCACCCGTGGGTGGGGCGTGCAGAAGAGTTTGCGTTTTCCTCTGGGTGTGCCGCCCGCGGCCGGCCCACCCGTGGGTAAAGAGTGCAGAAGGGCCTCGCGGTTTCCTCAGGGTTGGCATAGCGACCAACCCACCACGTAGGTGGGGCGTGCAGAACTTGTTTGCGTGTGCTTTTGGGTGTGCGCATACGGCCGTCCCACCGATGGGTGAAGGCGTGCATAAGGGCCTGCGGTTGCCTCTGGGTGTGCCGCCACGGCCGGCCCACCCGTGGGTGGCGTGCAGAAGGCCCTGCCGGTTGCCTCTGGAGTGCGCAGCCATGGCCCGGCCTACCGTGGAGTGCTTGGCGTGCAGAACTGTTTGCCTGTGGCTATGGGTGTGCCGCCACAGCCGGCTCACCTGTGGGTGGGGCGTGCAGAAGGGGCCTGCGGTTGCCTTTGGGTGTGCAGCCACGGCCGGCCCACCCGTGGGTGGGGGCGTGGAGAAGAGCCTCGTTTGGCCCCTGGGTGTGCCGCCACGGCCGGCAACCCGTGGATAAGGGCGTGCAGAAGAGGCCTGCGGTTGCCTCTGGGTTTACGCAGCGGCGGCTCACCCGTAAGTGGGCGTGGAGAACTATTTGCCTGTGCCTTTGGGTGTGCCGCTACGGCCGGCCCACCCGTGGGGGTGAAGGCGTGCAGAAGAGCCTGCGGTTGCCTCTGGGTTGGCCTTAGCGACCAGCCCACCCGTGGGTGGGCGTGCAGAACTGTTTGCGTGTGCCTCTGGGTGTGCATACGGTCGACCCACCCGTGGGTGAAGGCGTGCAGAACTGTTTGCGTGTGGCTCTGGGTGTGCCGCCACAGCCGTCCCACCCGTGGGTGGGGCGTACAGAAGAGCCCTGCGGTTGCCTCTGGGTGTGCGCTCGCGGCCGTAACCGTGGGTGGGGCGTGCAGAACTGTTTGCGTGTGCCTCTGAATGTGCCGCCACGGCCCGGCCCACCCCTGGGTGGGGCGTGCAGAAGAGCCCTGCGGTTGCCTCTGGTTGTGCACGCCGGCGAACCCACCCGTGGGTAGGCGTGCAGAAAAACCCTCGTTTGCCTCTGGGTGTGCCGCCCGCGGCCGGCCACCCGTTCGGTGGAGTGTGCAGAAGGCCCTGCGTTTGCCTCTGGTTGTGCACGCCCGCGGCGGAGCCCACCCGATGGGTGGGGCGTGCAGAAAAAGCCTGCCATTACCTCTGGGTGTGCCGCCACGGCCAGCCCACCCGATGGAGTGAGGCGTGCAGAAGAGCCTGCGTTTTCCTCAGGGTTGGCATAGCGACCAACCCACCCGTGGGTTGGCGAGCAGAACTGTTTGCGTGTGCCTTTGGGTGTGCCGCCCACGGCCGGCCCACCCGTGGAGTGGCGTGCAGAAGGGCCTGCTTTTCCCTTTGGGTGTTCGCCACGGTAGGCCCACCCGTGTGTGGGGCGTGCAGAATAGCCTGTGTTTGCCACCGGGTGTGCCGCCCGCGGCCGGCCCACCCGTGGGTGGGGCGTGCAGAAGGGTTTCGCGTTTGCCTCTGGAGTGTGGCGCCACGGCCGGCCCACCCGTGGTTGGGGCGTGCAGAAGGGTTTGCGTTTGCCTCTGAGTGTGCCGCCCACGGCCGGCCTACCCGTTGGTGGGTGTTCAGAAGGGCCTGCGTTTGCCTATGGGTGTGCAGCAACGGCCGGCCTACCCGTGGGTGGGAGTGCAGATGGGCATGCGGTTACCTCGGGGTGTGACGCCCGGCCAGCCCACCCGTGGGTGAACCTGCAGAAGGGTTTGCAGTTTCTTCTGGGTTGACGCATAGCGACCAGCTTTCCGATGGGTGGGGCGTGCAGAAGGGCCTGCAGTTTCTTCTGGCTTGGCGTAGCGACCAGCTTTCCCGTGGTTGGGCGTGCAGAACTCTTTGCGTTTGCCATTGGGTGTGCCGCCCACGGCCGGCCCACCCGTGGAGTGGGCGTGCAGAACTGTTTGCGTGTGCCTCTAGGTGTGCCGACACAGCCGGCCCACCCGTGGGTGGGGGCGTGAATTAGAGCCTACATTTTCCCCTGGGGCGTGCGCCCGACGGCCCGCGGCCCACCTGTGGTGGGGCGTGCAGAAGAGCCTCGCGGTTTCCTCTGGGTTGGCATAGCGACCAGCCCACCCGTGGGTGGGCGTGCAGAACTGTTTGCGTGTGCCTCTGCGTGTGCCGCCACGGTCTGCCCACCCGTGGGTGGGCGTGCAGAACTGTTTGCGTGCGGCTCTGGGTGTGCCGCCACGGCCGGCCCACCCGTGGGTGGGCGTGCAGAAAACCCTGCGGTTGCCTCTGGGTGTGCCGCTACGGCTGCCCAACCGTGGATGGGCGTGCAGAACTGTTTGCGTGTGCCTCTGAATGTGCCGCCACGGCCGGCCCACCCCTGGGTGGGCGTGCAGAAGGGCCTGCGGTTGCCTCTGGTTGTGCCGCCACGGCCGGCCCACCCGTGGGTGGGCGTGCAGAAAACCCTGCGGTTGCCTCTGGGTGTGCCGCTACGGCTGCCCAACCGTGGGTGGGCGTGCAGAACTGTTTGCGTGTGCCTCTGGGTGTGCCGCCACGGCCGGCCCACCCGTTGGTGGGTGTGGAGAAGGCCCTGCGTTTGCCTCTGGGTGTGCCGCCACGGCAGGCCCACCCGTGGGTGGGTGTGCAGAAGGGCCTGCGGTTACCTCTGGGTGTGCCGCCACGGCCAGCCCACCGGTGGGTGGGCGTGCAGATGGGCCTGCAGTTTCTTCTGGGTTGACGCAACGACCAGTTTACCCGTGGGTGGGCGTTGAGAACTGTTAGCGTGTGCCTCTGGGTGTGCCGCCACGGCCGGCCCAACCGTGTGTGGGCGTGCAGAACTGTTTGGGTGTGACTCTGGGTGTGCCGCCACGGCCGGCCCACCCGTGGGTGGGCGTGCAGAAGGGCCTGAGTTTGCCCCGGGGTGTGCCGCCACGGTAGGCCCACCAGTGTGGGGGCGTGCAGAAGGGCCTGCGTTTGCCTCTGAGTGTGCCGCCACGGTAGGCCCACCCGTGGGTGGGCGTGCAGAAGGGCCTGCGGTTGCCTCTGGGTGTGCCGCCACGTCCGGCCCACCCGTGGGTGGGCGTGGAGAAGGGTTTGCGTTTGCCTCTGAGTGTGCCGCTACGGCCGCCCAACCGTGGGTGGGCGTGCAGAACTGTTTGCGTGTGGCTCTGGGTGTGCCGCCACGGCCGGCCCCACCGTGGGTGAAGCGTGCAGAAGGCCCTCGCGGTTTGCCTCTGGGTGTGCCGCTCACGGCCGTAACCGTGGGTGGGCGTGCAGAACTGTTTGCGTGTTCCTCTGAATGTGCCGCCACGGCCGGCCCACCCCTGGGTGGGCGTGCAGAAGGGCCTGCGGTTGCCTCTGGTTGTGCCGCCACGGCGGGCCCTCCGGTGGGTGGGCGTGCAGAAAGGCCTGCGTTTGCCTCTGGGTGTGCCGCCACGGCCGGCCCATTCGTGGGTGGGTGTGCAGAAGGTCCTGCGGTTGCCTCTGGGTGTGCAGGCACGGCTGGCCTACCCGTGTGTGGGAGTGCAGAAAGGCCTGCGATTACCTCTGGGTGTGCCGCCACGGCCAGCCCACCCGTGGGTGAACGTGCAGAAGGGCCTGCAGTTTCTTCTAAGTTGACGCAACGACCAGCTTACCCGTGGGTGGGAGTGCAGAGCGGCACGCGTTGCCTCTGGGTGTGCCGCCACGGCCGGCCCACCCGTGGGTGGATGTGCAGAAGGGTTTGCGTTTGCCTCTGAGTGAGCCGCCACGGCCGGCCCACCCGTGGGTGGGCGTGCAGAAGGGTTTGCGTTTTCCTCTGGGTGTGCCGCCACGGCCGGCCCACCCGTGGGTGGGAGTGCAGAAGGGCCTGCGGTTTCCTCAGGGTTGACGCAACGACCAACCCACCCATAGGTGGGCGTGCAGAACTGTTTGTGTGTGTTTTTGGGTGTGCCGCCACGGCCGTCCCACCCGTGGGTGGGCGTGCATAAGGGCCTGCGGTTGCCTCTGGGTGTGGCGCCACGGCCGGCCCACCCGTGGGTGGCGTGCAGAAGGCCCTGCGGTTGCCTCTGGGTGCGCAGCCATGGCCGGCCTACCCGTGGGTGCGCGTGCAGAACTGTTTGCCTGTGGCTATGGGTGTGCCGCCACAGCCGGCTCACCTGTGGGTGGGCGTGCAGAAGGGCCTGCGGTTGCCTTTGGGTGTGCAGCCACGGCCGGCCCACCCGTGGGTGGGCGTGGAGAAGGGCCTGCGTTGGCCCCTGGGTGTGCCGCCACGGCCGGCAACCCGTGGATGGGCGTGCAGAAGGGCCTGCGGTTGCCTCTGGGTTTACGCAACGGCCGGCTCACCCGTAAGTGGGCGTGGAGAACTATTTGCCTGTGCCTTTGGGTGTGCCGCTACGGCCGGCCCACCCGTGGGTGGGCGTGCAGAAGGGCCTGCGGTTGCCTCTGGGTTGACGCAACGACCAGCCCACCCGTAGGTGGGCGTGCAGAACTGTTTGCGTGTGCCTCTGGGTGTGCCGCCACGGTCGGCCCACCCGTGGGTGGGCGTGCAGAACTGTTTGCGTGTGGCTCTGGGTGTGCCGCCACAGCCGGCCCACCCGTGGGTGGGGCGTACAGAAGGCCCTCGCGGTTGCCTCTGGGTGTGCGCTCGCGACGTAACCCGTGGGTGGGCGTGCAGAACTGTTTGCGTGTGCCTCTGAATGTGCGCCACGGCGGCCCACCCCTGGGTGGGCGTGCAGAAGAACCTCTGCGGTTGCCTCTGGTTGTGCCGCATACGGCGGGCCCACCCGTGGGTGGGCGTGCAGAAAAGGCCTGCGTTTGCCTCTGGGTGTGCCGCCACGGCCCGGCCCACCCGTTGGTGGAGTGTGCAGAAGGCCCTGCGTTTGCCTCTGGTTGTGCCGCCCGCGGCCGGGCCCACCCGTGGGTGGGGCGTGCAGAAGAAGCCTGCCATTACCTCTGGGTGTGCCGCCACGGCCAGCCCACCGGTGGGTGGGCGTGCAGAAGGAACCTCCGCAGTTTCCTCAGGGTTGACGCGTAACGACCAACCCACCCGTGGGTTGGCGAGCAGAACTGTTTGCGTGTGCCTTTGGGTGTGCCGCCACGGCCGGCCCACCCGTGGGTGGCGTGCAGAAGGGCCTGCGGTTGCCTCTGGGTGTGCCGCCATGGCGACCTACCCGTGGAGTGCTAGCGTGCAGAACTGTTTGCATGTGGCTATGGGTGTGCAGCCACGGCCGGCTCACCCGTGGGTGGGCGTGCAGAAGGGCCTGCTTTTCCCCTTTGGGTGTTCATACGGTAGGCCCACCACGTGTGTGGGGCGTGCAGAATAGCCTGTGTTTGCCACCGGGTGTGCCGCCACGGCCGGCCCACCCGTGGGTGAGGCGTGCAGAAGGGTTTTGCGTTTGCCTCTGAGTGTGAAGCGCCCACGGCCGGCCCACCACGTGGTTGGGGCGTGCAGAAGGGTTTCGCGTTTGCCTCTGAGTGTGCATACGGCCGGCCTACCCGTTGGTGGGTGTTCAGAAGGGCCTGCGTTTGCCTATGGGTGTGCAGCAGCGGCCGGCCTACCCGTGGGTGGGGAGTGCACATGGGCATCGCGGTTACCTCGGGGTGTGACGCCACGGCCAGCCCACCCGTGGGTGAACCTGCAGAAGGGTTTGCAGTTTCTTCTGGGTTGACGCAGCGACCAGCTTTCCCGTGGGTGGGCGTGCAGAACTGTTTCGCGTGTGCCTCTGGGTGTGCGCCAAGGCGGCCCACCCGTGGGTGGGCGTGCACAACTGTTTGCGTGTGCCTCTGGGTGTGCCGCCCACGGCCGAACACCCGTGGGTGGGCGTGCAGAAGGGCCTGCGGTTGCCTCTGGGTGTGCCGCCCGCGGCCAGCCCACCCGTGGGTGGGGCGTGCAGAAGGGTTTGCGTTTGCCTCTGAGTGTGCGCCACGGCCCGGCCCACCCGTGGGTGAAGCGTGCAGAAAGGTTTGCGTTTGCCTCTGAGTGTGCCGCCCACGGCCGGCCTACCCGTGGGTGGGGCGTGCAGAAGAGCCTGCGGTTTCCTCTGGGTTGGCGTAGCGACCAACCCACCCGTGGGTGAGGGCGTGCAGAACTGTTTCGCGTGTGCCTCTGGGTGTGCCGCCACGGCCGACCCACCCTTGGGTGGAAGTGCAAAAGGCCCTGCGGTTGCCTCTGGGTGTGCCGCCGCGGCGCATCACCCGTGGGTGGGGCGTGAAGAAGGGTTTGCGTTTTGCCTCTGGAGTGTGCCCCATGCGGCGGCCCACCAGTGGGTGGGTGTGCAGAAGGCCCTGCGAGTTGCGTCTGGGTGTGCAGCCAGGGCCGGCCTACCCGTGAATGGGAGTGCTGAAGGGCCTGCAATTACCTCTGGGTGTGCCGCCCGCGACCAGCCCACCCGATGGGTGGGGCGTGCATTAGAGCCTGCAGTTTCTTCTGGGTTGGCCTAGCGACCAGCTTTCCCGTGGGTGGGCGTGCAGAACTGTTTGCGTTTGCCATTGGGTGTGCCGCCGACGAGGCGCCCTACCCGTGGGTGGCGTGCAGAACTGTTTAGCGTGTGACTCTGGGTGTGCCGCCGGCCGGCCCACCCGATGGTGGGCGTGCAGTAGGGCCTGCATTTTCCCCTGGGTGTGCCGCACGGCCGGCCCACCCGTGTGTGGGGCGTGCAGAAGGCCCTGCGGTTGCCCCTAGGTGTGCAGGCACGGCCCGGCCTACCCGTGGGTGGGGCGTGCAGAAGGGCCTGCGATTACCTCTGGGTGTGCCGACACGGCCAGCCCACCCGTGGAGTGAGCGTGCAGAAGGGCCTGCAGTTTCGTCTAAGTTGACGCTAGCGACCAGCTTACCCGTGGGTGGGGAGTGCAGAAAGGGCCTGCGGTTGCCTCTGGGTGTGCCGCCACGGCCCGACCACCGATGGGTGGGGCGTGCAGAAGGGTTTGCGTTTGCCTCTGGAGTGTGCATACGGCCGGCCCACCCGTGGGTGGGGCGTGCAGAACTGTTCGCGTGTGCCTCTGGGTGTGCCGCCGCGGCCGGCCCACCCGTGGGTGGGCGTGCAGAACTGTTTGCGCGTGTGGCTCTGGGTGTGCCGCCCACGGCCCGGCCCACTACGTGGGTGGGGCGTGCAGAAGGCCCTGCGGTTGCCTCTGGGTGTGCGCTTCGGCGCCCTTAACCCGTGGAGTGGGCGTGCAGAACTGTTTCTGCGTGTGCCTCTGAATGTGCCGCCCGCGGCCGGCCCACCCGTGGGTGAAGGCGTGCAGAAGGGCCCTGCGGTTGCCTCTGGGTTGACGCAGCGACCAGCCCACCCGTGGGTGGGCGTGCAGAACTGTTTGCGTGTGCCTCTGGGTGTGCCGCCCGCGGCCGGGCACACACCCGTGGGTGGGCGTGCAGAACTGTTTGCGTGTGGCTCTGGGTGTGCACATACGGCCGGGCCCAATCCCGTGGGTGGGCGTGCAGAAGGCTTCCCTGCGGTTGCCTCTGGGTGTGCGCTTGACGTCGCCCACCCGTGGGTGGGCGTGCAGAAAGGCTTCCGCGTTGCTTCTGGGTGTGCCACACGGCCGGCCCACCCGTTAGTGGGTGTGCAGAAGGCCCTGCGTTTGCCTCTGGTTGTGCCGCCCACGGCGGCCCACCCGCGTGGGGGGTGTGCAGAAGGGCCTGCGATTACCTCTGGGTGTGCCGCCACGGCCAGCCCACCCGTGGGTGGGCGTGCAGAAGGGCCTGCAGTTTCTTCTGGCTTGACGCAACGACCAGCTTTCCCGTGGTTGGGCGTGCAGGACTGTTTGCGTTTGCCATTGAGTGTGCCGCCACGGCCGGCCCACCCGTGGGTGGGCGTGCAGAACTGTTTCCATGTGCCTCTGGGTGTGCCGCCACAGCCGGCCCACCCGTGGGTGGGCGTGCAGTAGGGCCTGCATTTTCCCCTGGGTGTGCCGCCACGGCCGGCCCACCTGTGGGTGGGGCGTGCAGAAGGGCCTGCGGTTGCCTCTGGGTTGATCGCATAGCGACCAGCCCACCCGTTGGTGGGCGTGTAGAACTGTTTGCGTGTGCCTCTGGGTGTGCCGCCACGGTCGGCCCACCCGTGGGTGGGCGTGCAGAACTGTTTGCGTGTGGCTCTGGGTGTGCCGCCACGGCCGGGCCACCCGTGGGTGGGCGTGCAGAAGGCCCTGCGGTTGCCTCTGGGTGTGCCGCTACGGCCGCCCAACCGTGGGTGGGCGTGCAGAACTGTTTGCGTGTGCCTCTGAATGTGCCGCCACGGCCGGCCCACCCCTGGGTGGGCGTGCAGAAGGCCCTGCGTTTGCCTCTGGTTGTGCCGCCACGGCGGGCCCACCCGTGTGTGGGCGTGCAGAAAGGCTTGCGTTTGCCTCTGGGTGTGCCGCCACGGCCGGCCCACCCGTTGGTGGGTGTGGAGAAGGCCCTGCGTTTGCCTCTGGGTGTGCCGCCACGGCGGGCCCACCCGTGGGTGGGTGTGCAGAAGGGCCTGCGGTTACCTCTGGGTGTGCCGCCACGGCCAGCCCACCGGTGGGTGGGCGTGCAGATGGGCCTGCAGTTTCTTCTGGGTTGACGCAACGACCAGTTTACCCGTGGGTGGGCGTTGAGAACTGTTAGCGTGTGCCTCTGGGTGTGCCGCCACGGCCGGCCCACCCGTGGGTGGGCGTGCAGAACTGTTTGGGTGTGACTCTGGGTGTGCCGCCACGGCCGGCCCACCCGTGGGTGGGCGTGCAGAAGGGCCTGAGTTTGCCCCGGGGTGTGCCGCCACGGTAGGCCCACCAGTGTGGGGGCGTGCAGAAGGGCCTGCGGTTGCCTCTGGGTGTGCCGCCACGGCCGGCCCACCCGTGGGTGGGCGTGCAGAAGGGTTTGCGTTTGCCTCTGAGTGTGCCGCCACGGCCGGCCCACCCTTGGGTGGGGATGCAGAAGGGTTTGCGTTTGCCTGTGAGTGTGCCGCCAGGGCCGGCCCACCAGTGAGTGGGTGTGCAGAAAGGCCTGCGGTTGCCTCTGAGTGTCTAGCCACGGCCGGCCTACCCGTGGGTGGGCATGCCAAAGGGCCTGCGATTACCTCTGGGTGTGCCGCCACGGCCAGCCCACCCGTGGGTGGGCGTGCAGAAGGGCCTGCAGTTTCTTCTGGCTTGACGCAACGACCAGCTTTCCCGTGGTTGGGCGTGCAGAACTGTTTGCGTTTGCCATTGGGTGTGCCGCCACGGCCGGCCCACCCATGAGTGGCCGTGCAGAACTGTTTGCATGTGCCTCTGGGTGTGCCGCCACAGCCGGCCCACCCGTGGGTAAGCGTGCAGTAGGGCCTGCGTTTGCCCCTGGGTGTGCCGCCACGGCCGGCAACCCGTGGATGGGCGTGCAGAAGGGCCTGCGGTTGCCTCTGGGTTTACGCAACGGCCGGCTCACCCGTAAGTGAGCGTGGAGAACTATTTGCCTGTGCCTTTGGGTGTGCCGCTACGGCCGGCCCACCCGTGGGTGGGCGTGCAGAAGGGCCTGCGGTTGCCTCTGGGTTGACGCAACGACCAGCCCACCCGTAGGTGGGCGTGCAGAACTGTTTGCGTGTGCCTCTGGGTGTGCCGCCACGGTCGGCCCACCCGTGGGTGGGCGTGCAGAACTGTTTGCGTGTGGCTCTGGGTGTGCCGCCACGGCCGGCCCACCCGTGGGTGGGCGTACAGAAGGCCCTGCGGTTGCCTCTGGGTGTGCCGCTGCGGCCGACCAACCGTGGGTGGGCGTGCAGAACTGTTTGCGTGTGCCTCTGAATGTGCCGCCACGGCCGGCCCACCCCTGGGTGGGCGTGCAGAAGGGCCTGCGGTTGCCTCTGGTTGTGCCGCCACGGCGGGCCCACCCGTGGGTGGGCGTGCAGAAAGGCCTGCGTTTGCCTCTGGGTGTGCCGCCACGGCCGGCCCACCCGTTGGTGGGTGTGCAGAAGGCCCTGCGTTTGCCTCTGGTTGTGCCGCCACGGCGGGCCCACCCGTGGGTGGGTGTGCAGAAGGGCCTGCCATTACCTCTGGGTGTGCCGCCACGGCCAGCCCACCGGTGGGTGGGCGTGCAGAAGGGCCTGCAGTTTCTTCTGGGTTGACGCAACGACCAGCTTACCCGTGGGTGGGCGTTGAGAACTGTTAGCGTGTGCCTCTGGGTGTGCCGCCACGGCAGGCCCACCCGTGGGTGGGCGTGCAGAAGGGCCTGCAGTTTCTTCTGGCTTGACGCAACGACCAGCTTTCCCGTGGTTGGGCGTGCAGAACTGTTTGCGTTTGCCATTGGGTGTGCCGCCACGGCCGGCCCACCCGTGAGTGGCCGTGCAGAACTGTTTGCATGTGCCTCTGGGTGTGCCGCCACAGCCGGCCCACCCGTGGGTAAGCGTGCAGTAGGGCCTGCATTTTTCCCCTGGGTGTGCCGCCACGGCCCGGCCCACCCGTGGGTGGGTGTGCAGAAGGTCCCTGCGGTTGCCTCTGGGTGTGCAGGCACGGCCGGCCTACCCGTGGGTGGGGCGTGCAGAAGGGTTTGCGCTTTGCCTCTGGAGTGAGCCGCCACGGCCGGCCCACCCGTGGTGGGGCGTGCAGAAGGTTTGCGTTTTCCTCTGGGTGCACGCGCGCGGCCCACCCGCAGTGTGGAGTGCAGAAGGGCCTGCGGTTTCCTCAGGGTTGACGCAACGACCAACCCACCCGTAGGTGGGCGTGCAGAACTGTTTGCGTGTGGCTATGGGTGTGCTGCCACAGCCGGCTCACCTGTGGGTGGGCGTGCAGAAGGGCCTGCAGTTTCTTCGGGCTTGACGCAACGACCAGCTTTCCCATGGTTGGGCGTGCAGAACTGTTTGCGTTTGCCATTGGGTGTGCCGCCCACGGCCGGCCCACCCATGAGTGGCCGTGCAGAACTGTTTGCATGTGCCTCTGGGTGTGCCGCCACAGCCGGCCCACCCGTGGGTAAGCGTGCAGTAGGGCCTCGCGTTTGCCCCCTGGGTGTGCCGCCCGCGGCCTAGGCAACCCGTGGATGGGGCGTGCAGAAGGGCCTGCGGTTGCCCCTCTGGGTTTCGCATAGCGGCCGGCTCACCCGTAAGTGAGCGTGGAGAACTATTTGCCTGTGCCTTTGGGTGTGCGCTTACGGCCGGCCCACCCGTGGGTGGGCGTGCAGAAGGGCCTGCGGTTGCCTCTGGGTTGACGCAACGACCAGCCCACCCGTAGGTGGGCGTGCAGAACTGTTTGCGTGTGCCTCTGGGTGTGCCGCCACGGTCGGCCCACCCGTGGGTGGGCGTGCAGAACTGTTTGCGTGTGGCTCTGGGTGTGCCGCCACGGCCGGCCCACCCGTGGGTGGGCGTGCAGAAGGCCCTGCGGTTGCCTCTGGTTGTGCCGCCACGGCGGGCCCACCCGTGGGTGGGCGTGCAGAAAGGCCTGCGTTTGCCTCTGGGTGTGCCGCCACGGCCGGCCCACCCGATGGTGGGTGTGCAGAAGGCCCTGCGGTTGCCTCTGGTTGTGCCGCCCCGGCGGGAACCCACCCGTGGGTGGGTGTGCAGAAGGGCCTGCCATTACCTCTGGGTGTGCCGCCACGGCCAGCCCACCGGTGGGTGGGCGTGCAGAAGGGCCTGCAGTTTCTTCTGGGTTGACGCAACGACCAGCTTACCCGTGGGTGGGCGTTGAGAACTGTTAGCGTGTGCCTCTGGGTGTGCCGCCACGGCAGGCCCACCCGTGGGTGGGCGTGCAGAAGAGCCTGAGTTTGCCCCGGGGTGTGCCGCCACGGTAGGCCCACCCGTGTGTGGGCGTGCAGAAGGGCCTGAGTTTGCCCCGGGGTGTGCCGCCACGGTAGGCCCACCCGTGTGTGGGCGTGCAGAAGGGCCTGCGGTTGCCTCTGGGTGTGCCGACACGGCCGGCCCACCCGTGGGTGGGCGTGCAGAAGGGTTTGCCTTTGCCTCTGAGTGTGCCGCCACGGCCGGCCAATTCGTGGGTGGGCGTGAAGAAGGGTTTGCGTTTGCCTCTGAGTGTGCCGCCACGGCCGGCCCACCAGTGAGTGGGTGTGCAGAAGGGCCTGCGGTTGCCTCTGGGTGTGCAGCCACGGCCGGCCTACCCGTGGGTGGGCATGCCAAAGGGCCTGCGATTACCTCTGGGTGTGCCGCCACGGCCAGCCCACCCGTGGGTGGGCGTGCAGAAGGGCCTGCAGTTTCTTCTGGCTTGACGCAACGACCAGCTTTCCCGTGGTTGGGCGTGCAGAACTGTTTGCGTTTGCCATTGGGTGTGCCGCCACGGCCGGCCCACCCGTGGGTGGGCGTGCAGAACTGTTTGCGTGTGCCTCTAGGTGTGCCGACACAGCCGGCCCACCCGTGGGTGGGCGTGCAGTAGGGCCTGCATTTTCCCCTGGGCGTGCCGCCACGGCCGGCCCACCCGTGAGTGTCCGTGCAGAACTGTTTGCATGTGCCTCTGGGTGTGCCACCACAGCCGGCTCACCTGTGGGTGGGCGTGCAGAAGGGCCTGCGGTTGCCCCTGGGTGTGCAGCCACGGCCGGCCCACCCGTGGGTGGGCGTGGAGAAGGGCCTGCGTTTGCCCCTGGGTGTGCCGCCACGGCCGGCAACCCATGGATGGGCGTGTAGAAGGGCCTGCGGTTGCCTCTGGGTTTACGCAACGGCCGGCTCACCCGTAAGTGGGCGTGGAGAACTATTTGCCTGTGCCTTTGGGTGTGCCGCTACGGCCGGCCCACCCGTGGGTGGGCGTGCAGAAGGGCCTGCGGTTGCCTCTGGGTTGACGCAACGACCAGCCCACCCGTAGGTGGGCGTGCAGAACTGTTTGCTGCAGTGCCTCTGGGTGTGCTTCACACGGCCGGCCCACCCGTGGGTGGGCGTGCAGAACTGTTTATGGTGTGGCTCTGGGTGTGCCGCTACAGCCGGCCCAATCTCGGGTGGGCGACAGAAGCGTCCCGCGGTTGCCTCTGGGTGTCCTTGCTGCGGCCTCCAACCGTGGGTGGGCGTGCAGAACTGTTTGCGTGTGCCTCTGAATGTGCCGCCACGGCCGGCCCACCCCTGGGTGGGCGTGCAGAAGGGCCTGCGGTTGCCTCTGGTTGTGCCGCCACGGCGGGCCCACCCGTGGGTGGGCGTGCAGAAAAGGCTCGCGTTGCCTCTGCGTGCCGCCACACGGCCGGCCCACCCGTTGGTGGGTGTGCAGAAGGCCCCGCGTTTGCCTCTGGTTGTGCCGCCACGGCCGGGCCCACCCGTGGGTGGGTGTGCAGAAGGGCCTGCCATTACCTCTGGGTGTGCCGCCACGGCCAGCCCAATCGGGTGGGTGGGCTGCAGAAGGGCCCTGCAGTTTCTTCTGGGTTGACGCGAACGACCAGCTTACCCGTGGGTGGGCGTTGAGAACTGTTTGAGTGTGCCTCTGGGTGTGCCGCCACGGCCGGCCCACCCGTGTGTGGGCGTGCAGAAGGGCCTGCGGTTGCCTCTAGGTGTGCCGACACAGCCGGCCCACCCGTGGGTGGGCGTGCAGTAGGGCCTGCATTTTCCCCTGGGCGTGCTGCCACGGCCGGCCCACCTGTGAGTGGGCGTGCAGAAGGGCCTGCGGTTTCCTCTGGGTTGACGCAACGACCAGCCCACCCGTAGGTGGGCGTGCAGAACTGTTTGCGTGTGCCTCTGGGTGTGCCGCCACGGTCGGCCCACCCGTGGGTGGGCGTGCAGAACTGTTTGCGTGCGGCTCTGGGTGTGCCGCCACGGCCGGCCCACCCGTGGGTTGGCTTGCAGAAGGCCCTGCGGTTGCCTCTGGGTGTGCCGCTACGGCCGCCCAACCGTGGGTGGGCGTGCAGAACTGTTTGCGTGTGCCTCTGAATGTGCCGCCACGGCCGGCCCACCCCTGGGTGGGCGTGCAGAAGGGCCTGCGGTTGCCTCTGGTTGTGCCGCCACGGCGGGCCCACCCGTGGGTGGGCGTGCAGAAGGGCCTGCGGTTTCCTCTGGGTTGACGCAACGACCAGCCCACCCGTAGGTGGGCGTGCAGAACTGTTTGCGTGTGCCTCTGGGTGTGCCGCCACGGTCGGCCCACCCGTGGGTGGGCGTGCAGAACTGTTTGCGTGCGGCTCTGGGTGTGCCGCCACGGCCGGCCCACCCGTGGGTGGGCGTGCAGAAGGCCCTGCGGTGGCCTCTGGGTGTGCCGCTACGGCCGCTTAACCGTGGGTGGGCGTGCAGAACTGTTTGCGTGTGCCTCTGAATGTGCCGCCACGGCCGGCCCACCCCTGGGTGGGCGTGCAGAAGGGCCTGCGGTTGCCCCTGGTTGTGCCGCCACGGCTGGCCCTTTCGTGGGTGGGCGTGCAGAAAGGCCTGCGTTTGCCTCTGGGTGTGCCGCCACGGCCGGCCCACCCGTTGGTGGGTGTGCAGAAGGCCCTGCGTTTGCCTCTGGTTGTGCCGCCACGGCGGGCCCACCCGTGGGTGGGTGTGCAGAAGGCCCTGCGTTTGCCTCTGGTTGTGCCGCCACGGCCGGCCCACCCGTTGGTGGGTGTGCAGAAGGGCCTGCAGTTTCTTCTGGGTTGACGCAACGACCAGCTTACCCGGGGGGGGGCGTTGAGAACTGTTAGCGTGTGCCTCTGGGTGTGCCGCCACGGCCGGCCCACCCGTGGGTGGGCGTGCAGAAGGGCCTGAGTTTGCCCCGGGGTGTTCCGCCACGGTAGGCCCACCCGTGTGTGGGCGTGCAGAAGGGCCTGCGGTTGCCTCTGGGTGTGCCGCCACGGCCGGCCCACCAGTGGGTGGGCGTGCAGAAGGGTTTGCGTTTGCCTCTGAGTGTGCCGCCACGGCCGGCCCATTCGTGGGTGGGCGTGAAGAAGGGTTTGCGTTTGCCTCTGAGTGTGCCGCCACGGCCGGCCCACCAGTGAGTGGGTGTGCAGAAGGGCCTGCGGTTGCCTCTGGGTGTGCAGCCACGGCCGGCCTACCCGTGGGTGGGCATGCCAAAGGGCCTGCGATTACCTCTGGGTGTGCCGCCACGGCCAGCCCACCCGTGGGTGGGAGTGCAGAAGGGCCTGCAGTTTCTTCTGGCTTGACGCAACGCCCAGCTTTCCCGTGGTTGGGCGTGCAGAACTGTTTGCTGCGTTGCCATTGGGTGTGCCGCCGACGGGCCGGCCCACCCTGCGGGTGGGCGGCATAACTGTTTGCGTGGTGCCTCTGGGTGTGCCGCCACAGCCGGACACCCGTGGTTGGGCGTGCAGTAGGGCCTGCATTTTCCCCTGGGTGTGCCGCTGACGGCCGGCCCACCCGCGGGTGGGTGTGCAGAAGGTCCTGCGGTTGCCTCTGGTGTGCAGGCACGGCCGGCCTACCCGCGGTGTGGGAGTGCAGAAAGGCCTCGCGATTACCTCTGGGTGTGCCGCCACGGCCAGCCCACCCGTGGGTGAACGTGCAGAAGGGCCTGCAGTTTCTTCTGGGTTGACGCAATCCACCAGCTTACCCGTGGGTGGTCGTGGCAGAACTGTTTGCGCAGTGCCTCTGGGTGTGCCGCCACGGCCGCCCACCCGTGAGTGGGCGGCAGAAGGGCCTGCTTTTCCCCCTGGGTGTGCCGCCACGCTAGGCCCACCCGTGTATGCGGCAGAAGGGCCTGCGCTTTGCCTCCCTGGGTGTGCCGCCACGGCCGGCCCACCCGTGGTTCGGGCTGCAGAAGGGCCTGCGGTTGCCTCTGGGTGTGCCGCCACGGCCGGCCCACCCGTGGGTGGGCTGCAGAAGGGTTTGCGCTTGCCTCTGAGTGTGCCGCCGACGGGTCGGCCCACCCGTGGGTGGGCTGCGGCAGAAGGGCCTGCGGTTGCCTCTGAGTTGACGCGACGGCCGCCCACCCGTTGGTGGGAGTTCAGAACTGTTTGCGTGGTGCTCTGGGTGTCGCCACGCCTGGCCAACTGTGGGTGGGCTGCAGAAGGGCCTGCGCTTGCTCTGGGTGTGCCGCCACGCCCGCCCAACCGTGGGGTGGGCGGCAGAACTGTTTGGCGGTGGCTCTGGGTGTCGCGAACGCCGCCTACCCGTGGGTGGGCGTGCAGAAAGGCCTGTGGTTGCCACTGGGTGTGCCGCCACGGCCGGCCCACCCCGCGGCTTGGGCTGCAGGTAGAAGGGCCCGCGGTTGCCTCTGGGTGTGCCAAGCACGGCTGGCCCATCCGCGGGTGGGCGTGCAGAAGGGCCTGCGCGGTTGCCTCTGGGTGTGCCGCTGACTGCCGGCCCACCCGTGGGTGGGCGAAGGAAGGGCCTGCGGTTGCCTCTGGGTGTGCCGCCACGGTCTGCCCACCCGCGGGTGGGCGTGCAGAAGGGCCTGCGTTTGCCTCTGTGTGTGCCGCCACGGTTGGGCCACCCGTGGGTGGGCGGCAGAACTGTTTGCGCAGTGCCTCTGCGTGCCGCCGACGTCGGCCCACCCGCGGGTGGGCGGCAGAAAGGCCTGCGTTTGCCTCTGGGTGTGCCGCCACGGCCGCCCACTCGCGGATGGGCTTTAAGAACTGTTTGCGCGGTGCTCTGGGTGTGCCGCCACGGCTGGCCCTTTCGTGGGTGGGGCGCAAAGGGCCTGCTGTTGACCCTGGGTGTGCCTCCGACGGGCGCTCCACCCGTGGGTGGGCGCAGAAGGGCCCGCGGTTGCCTCTAAATGTGCCGACACGGCCGCCCACCAGCCGCTGGGCTGCAGAATGGCCTGAGATGGAAACTGGGTGTGTCACACGGCAGGCCCACCCGCGGGTGGGCGGGCAGAAGGGCTCTGCGATTCGGGTTGATGTGACCGACAAGCCCCGACCGTGGGTGGGCATGCAGAACTGTTTGCTTGTGGCTCTGGGTGTCGCTGACGGCCGGCCCACCCGTGGGTGGGCGTGCAGAATATTTTGGCGTGTGACCCTGGGTGTGCTTCGCCACGGCCGGCCCACTCCGTGGGTGGGCGTGCAGAAAGGCCTGCGGTTGCCTCTGGGTGTGCCGCCACGGCCGCCCACCCGGTGGGTGTGCGCAGAACTATTTGCGTAGTGCTCTCTGCGTGCCGCCACGGCCGGCCCACCTGTGGATGGGTGTGCAGAAGGCCCTGCGCTTTGCCTTGAGTGTGCCGACGTCGCCCACCCGTGGGTGGAGTGCAGAAGTGTCTGCATTGCATCTGCGTGTGCCGCCACGGCCGCCCACCCGTGGATGGGCGTGCAGCAGGGCCTGCGCTTTGCCTCTGAATGTGCCGCCACGGCCGGCCTAGCCTGTGGGTGGGCGTGCAGAACTGTTTGCATGTGCCTCTGCGTGCCGCCACGGACGGCCTACCCGTGGGTGGGCTGCAGTAGGGCCTGCCTTTGCCCTCTGGGTGTGCCGCCACGGCCGGCCTACTTGTGGGTGGGCTGCAGAACTGTTTGCTTGTGCCTCTGGGTGTGCCGCCGACGGGACGGCCCACCCGCGGGTGGGCTGCAGAAGGGCCCTGCGCTTTGCTTCTGGGTGCCGCCACGGCCGGGCTTTTTTCGTGGGTGGGCGTGCAGAAGGGCCTGCGCGGTTGCCTCTGGGTTGACGAGCGACCTGCCCACCCGTGGGTCTGGCGCGGCACAACTGTTTGCATGTGCCCCTGGGTCGTGCCGCCGACGTCCGGCCCACCCGTGGGTGGGCGTGCAGAAGGGCCTCCGGTTGCCTCTGGGTGTGCCGCCACGGCCGGCCCACCCGTGGGTGAGCGTGCAGAAGGGCCTGCGGTTGCCTCTAGGTGTGCCGCCACGGTCGGCCCACTCGTGGGTGGGCGTGCAAAAGCGTTTGCGTTTGCCTCTGGGTGTGCCGCCACCGCCGGCCCACCCATGGATGGGCGTGCAGAAGGGCCTGCGGTTGCCTCTGGGTTGAAGTGAAGGTCGGCCCACCCGTGGGTGGGCGTGCAGAAGGGCCTGGGATTGCCTCTAAGTGTGTCAAGACGGCCGCCCACCTGTGGGTGGGCGTGCAGATAAGCCTGCGTTTTTGCCTCTGGGTGTGCCGCCACGGCCGCCCACCCTGCGGTGTGGGGCGCGGCAGAAGGGCCTGCGATTGCCTCTGGCTGTGCCGCTGACGGGCCGGCCCACCCGTGGGTGGGCGGCAGAAAGGTTTCCGCGGTTGCCACTGGGTGTGCCGCCACGGCCGCCCACTCGTGGGTGGGCGTGCAGAACGGTTTATGCGGTGTCTTGGGTGTGCCGCCACGGCTGGCCCCTTTCGTGGGTGGGCGGCAGAAGGGCCTGCTGTTGACCCTGGGTGTGCTCTCCATCGGCCGCCCACCCGTGGATGGGCGTGTAGAAGGGCCTGCGGTTGCCTCTAAATGTGCCGACATCGCCAGCCCACCCGCCGCTGGGCTGCAGAATGGCCTGAGATGGAAACTGGGTGTGCCGCTGACGCAGGCCCACCCGCGGGTGGGCGGCAGAAGGGCCCGCGATTTCCGGTTGATGCATCTACAAGCCCACCCGTGGGTGGGCGTGAAGAACTCTTTGCTTGTGGCTCTGGGTGTGCCGCCGACGGGCCGCTCCACCCGTGGGTGGGCGGCAGAATATTTTATGCGGTGACCCTGGTGTGCTGCCACGGCCGCCCACTCGTGGGTGGGCGGTAGAAAGGCTCTGCGGTTGCCTCTGGGTGTGCCGCTACGGCCGGCCCACCCGTGGGTGGGCTGCAGAACTGTTTATGCGGTGCTCTCTGGTGTGTCACGACGGGCCGGCCCACCCGTGGGTGGGCGGGCAGTAGGGCTCTGCGGTTGCCTTCTGCGTGTGCCGCTGACGGGCCGGCCCACCCGTGGGTGGGTGTAGAAGGTCTCTGCGGTTGCCTCTGGGTGTGAAGCCACGGCCGCCCACTCGTGGTTGGGAGTGCAGAAGGACCTGCTGTTGCCTCTGGCTGGTCCGGCCACGGTAGGCCCACCCGTGCGTATGCAGCAGTAGGGCCCTGCAGTTGCTCTCTGAGTGTGTCAAGACGGGCCCGGCCCCACCCGTGGGTGGGCGGCAGAACTGTTTATGCGGTGGCTCTGGGTGTGCAGTTACGGGCTGCCCACCCGTGGGTGGGCATGCAGAAGTGTCTGGGGTTGCCCCTGTGTGTGCTGCAAGGGCCGCCCATTGGTGGGTGGGCGTGCAGAAGTGTCTGGGTTTGCCCCCTGGGTGTGCTGCAACGGTTATGTTTTTTGGGTGCCGCATTGTCTTTGGATTTCTGTATAAATAAACAAACTGTGATCAACAGTTCTGGAATAGGAGGATGGATATACTGTGTTAATATGTATTTGGCTTGGCGGTCAGTGGTATTGTTAGTGTATTTGCTGCCATGCTTCCATGTATTGCTCTCTATCTAAGTTTGCATTTTAACAGTTTGTATATGGATCTGTATTTGTAATTCACTTTGTATCTGTACTTTCCCTTTTGTATACATTGTTTGGCTGTGTTTTGATGAAGTGTAAATAAAAAAAAATCATTCAATTTCAAGTTGAATCTAATGAAGATACTCCCACCTCTTCTCCCCCCCATCCCCCCCCCCCCCCCCCCCCGGCTCCCCTGTCTCTATTTGCTATGATTTATTCATTTTCTTCGCTGTCTCTTCTTGGTTTACTTCTCACTTTACATTTCAGTCTATTTCTGGTTTTGCTTTTCTGTTTTGAACTCTGTGTCTCTCTGGTTCTCTAAGTCTATCACTATATCCTTATTTCCCCTACCACTCTTTTCCCTATAAGTCTGTGTCTTTTTTCTCCGCTTTCTCTAACTGCATCTTACTATTTTCCCTAACCCCCAAGTCTTTTGCTTTCTCTCTGTTACCCTGTTTCTAACTCTTTCTCTCTCTGACTGTGTTTCTTTTTTCTCTAACTCTCTATTTTCCCTCTCCCTTTTATATTGTCTCCTTCTCTCTTTCTCATTTTATTTCCCTATTTCTCTCTATTTCCCTCTCTTTCATTCCCTCTGTCCGTTCCTCTAATTTTATTCTTTTCTCCATCTGTTCTTCATTTCCCTATTTCTTTCCCCTCCCCTCTGTTTCCCTTTTAACTCTACTCTCCTTCAACTGTATTCCCCTCTTTCTTGCTCTATTTATTTCTTTCTCTATCTCTCATTTCCCTTCTCTCAGCTTCTTTTTCTCTTTCTTAACTTTCTTTTCCTTTCTAGTTTTAAAAAGCAGCAGTAGAAACTTTCAGGCTCCCTGGGGAGTAAATTTAAAAAAATTAAAAACCTTTTAAACATTTAAATAAAAAAATTTACTCCTCAAGAGCCAGAAAAATTTCTACTGCTGCACCAGACATTTTTTTCTTCTTTTTATATATAGTATATATAGGCCTTAATTACCAACCCCACCCCCACCAAGGAAGGAGGCCCCCGCCCCCAAGAAAAAGAGGCCCCGCCCCAAGGATCATAGGCCCCACCCCCAGGGAGGAGCCCCTGCCCCCCGTGGGTGAAGCCCCCGCCCCCAGAAGAGGGTCTGCCCCTGGGGGTGTGGGCCCCAGTGGATGTGGTTTCCCTTTCCTGGGTGGGGGCCTATTTTCTGGTGGGCGGAACCTCTTTTTCCTGGGGAGTGCCCCCCTCGGTGGGCAGAATCTTACACGAGGGGGCGTGGCCTACTCCGGGTGGGCACGGCTTTTCCCTCAGGGGAAGCGCCCCTCCCCCGGGTGGGCGAGGCTCTCCTCCGTGTGCGCAATTAGGGGTGATGAGAGAACAGGGCAGCCCCCAGGTGTGAGCACTTACAGTAAGCAGTCCCAGGTATCTCGCAGTGACCATGACGAGGGGGCAGGTCCTGCTGGGGGCTCTTTTTAGGAGAGGGTTTCACTGCTCTCTTCGAATGGGGCTGCTGCGGAGAGCAGTTTATCGGGCTTCCAGGGGTTCCCTCATGGAACGGAGGTGAGAGCACCCTCACAGGATCTGGGGGGAGCGCTGCCATGCAGAGCACTGCTACAGGGAGGTGCTGAGGGACAAACTTCTGTGCGAGGAAGCAACTGCTGAACAGGTGAGCCCGTGTGGCTTTGTAGTGGGAACTTGTCTCTTTTCCCCTTTGTCACTTTTATCTTGATCCATGTCTTCCTGGTGCCCCCCAGAAAACAATGGGGGCTATGAGGACACAAGAAATTTAAATTGCAGAGAGTGACCCCTCTTCCGCTATTGTGTGTGTTTAAACTGGCGGGAACTAGCTCCTCCACCTGTGATTTTAAGGGGACGGACAGAGGCGCGGGCGGGTGCGAACAGTGCCGAGCCGAAGCTGTGCCGAGCGGGCGTGCACGGAGCCGAGCCCGGCCTCAGCCGCCAGTTCTCTCCGGGAGGGGACTCGGGAGGCCAGCGGGCCGCTCTGGACCTGGTGCCGCCCAGCTGGGCGAGAGCGGCAGGCGCGGGTTCCTTCGCCGGGAGGAGCCGCCTTGAGGAGCTTTGCCGCTCTGGGGCCGCCTCGCCTCGCGCCGCCTCCCCGCCTGGCGCCGCTCGCCTCTCGCCTGGGCCTCGCCTGGCGCTGCCTCGCCTCGCCTGGCGCTGCCTCGCTCGCCTGCGCCGCCCGCCCCCGGGCCTCGGGCGCTTCCGCCTCCTCGGGCCGCCTGGCGCTGCCTCGCCGTCCGCCTGCCCGGCGCCGCCCCGCCCGGCGCTGGCTCTCTCGCCTGGCGCTGCTCGCTCCCCGCCTGGGCGCCGCTCCCGCCTCGCGCTGCTCGCCTGCCTGGGCGCTGGCTCCCCGCTCGCCCGGCGCTGCCCCCGCCTCGGGCTCGGCTCCCGCCTGCTCCGGCGCTGGCTCCCTGGGCCCCCAGCCTCGGGCGCTGCTCGCTCGCCCGGCTGCCTCGCCTCGGGCGCCGGCTCCCGGCTCCCGCCTCGGTCCTGCTCCTCCCTCGCCCGGCATCGGCAGCGCCCGAGTGTCGCTGTCCCCTCCCTGGCGCCGCTGAGGCGCGGGGCTCAGGCGCCTAGTGCCGCTACAGCAGGGCCACCCCCGCGACCGCTGAGCGGCGCTGGCCCCGAGCGTAGTCCCGCATGCGGCGCTGGGGATGCTTGTGGCTCTGTCAGATTGGCGCGGTAAAAGCCATGGAAGGGAAGAAAGGGGAAAAGGTGGCAGGACGGGTAGCCTCGCTTTGTTTCTGTGGACTCCTGTCCTGGGACAGCTGCAGAACACTTCGTTTCAAATAATGCTGCCCCAATCCAGTGAACTTGAATCTTTTTAGACACTTTGGATCCTTCTGATCCATTACCTGCAAGCTGTGGGCTCAGAAACACTTGCCCCTTCTGGATGGGTTTTTACACATACAAATTCGCTTTCTTTAGAGAAGCCATCAGGTGTAATGAAAACTTATGGAGAGTGGGTGGGTGGCACACCAGCTGCTAGTAGGTCTTGGGCTTTTTCTTCTTTCTTTAACCTGTTCTTTAGAGGGGTCTTCAGCTGGAAAATGGAATGGGTGGGAGTCGCTTCCATTTTTTGAAGTATTGCTGTGGATTTTGGTATGTCAAGTGACACCACCAAAATAGGATTGGAAGAACTGAGCTTCAGGACTCTGCACTTAATTCTTTTTAATGTGTTTGTGCGGGTGCAGGAAATGCCAAGTGCCAAAGCAATTCCGTGTCTCTAACATTAAGCGCAGCACCTTTATGCCAAGTGCTCGATGTGGGGTTTTTCACGCCAGTTTTTATGGTCTAAAGGCTTTCTTGTGCCCCAAAAGTCGCTAAGGAACCTGCCAGAAACAGGCCTTCATTGCGTAGCTGGGATTTTCATTTGCTCTTGGATTCTTCTCTCCAATCTTTTGAGTTCTTCTGCCAGACTGGGGCTGTGGACCCCCGAGCCACGCAGGGTCTGTTGCCTTGCTAAATTGGAATGAAATTGGCCAAGTCCATCAGGAAAGCAAAACCATCCCAAGATTCGCTTTGGCCAAAGACCTGAACCGTGAAGATGTCCCATACTAGCAGTGGGTGTGAGCGCCGATACTATTGTTGTGTGTCCTTCCTGCTTTCACCTGGGCTGGAAGGATGGGCATGGCTGGCCTGTATTTATCATATGAAAATGATGTTACTAAATTTGTCCATAAAGTTCTGATTGTTATTATTATTATTATTACTCATTTTCTGACAGAAAACATTATCATTTTGCCTTTCCCACGTTGTTTTCAGGTGCTGCCCCAGATGGACATCTGTCGCCTCTGTAGACATCGCATTGCCTAGGAGGAAGGAGAGGCTTTGCCACACCTGCACAGCTCAGGTGGATGTGACAGAATCGGTGTGGCCTGACAAGGCACGCGACTAGCTGTCTGGCGTTCTGGAGCAGCCTCCAAACCATTCTCTGTCAGGTTTTGGAGGGGATTCTCTTTGGAATTTCTTGCAATGCAGCACCCCAGCGTGTCCCTTTAAGAAAGTCCAGTGGTAAAGGATTGAATAACTGACAAGCAGGGTCTGGGATGAAAATGGTTGTTAAAATTAAGCAAAGAATGCAATAAGAAAATGAGCATCCTTTTAAAGTCTGAAATAGTTTGGAATAAAAAGTGCTGGGAAAAGGCACTTTGTATTTGAATCGGTGTAACCGGGTAAAAATCTATAAGTGAGCAATCAGAGCAGAAATGTGAAAGCCGGGATTCTTTGACTTCTGCAGGGAACTTCATTTTCTTTTCCTGCTCTCTTTCAGGACAGGAAAAAATCATTACACTGCTCCCCATCTTTGCCAAAAAGCTGTGGTGTTTGAGCAGCCAAAGCCAAGAGGCTTCAGCATCAGGGGTCTGCTCCAGAAGGGCTCCTGGTCCTGCCCATGCTGTTGGGTATGTCAGAGGGATGCTGGGTTCCTCTTTTCCTTCCTACTGGGAGGTAGCTTCCC